>CM064581.1:59265589-59297098 GCA_032716605.1 Paralithodes platypus | reverse complement strand
CCTATTAAATGCTAATATTATCACTAGTTATTGCTAATAGCTACTCACTGTTATTGCCTTCTCCTATATCTGCAATAAGTATCACTGTTACTTTGCCTATAGTAAAGGCTAATATATCAATGTTATTGCCCTCCTTATAAAAGCGCTTACTAGTATCACTGTTATTGCCCTTCTATAAATGCTAATAGTATCACGGTTATTGCCTTCCTCTTCTAATACACTGTTATACCTATAAAATGCTAATATTATCACTGTTATTGCCTTCCTATAAATGCTAATATTATCACTGTTATGCCCCCTACTATATTATCACTGTTTATTGCTAAAAATTAATAGTATCCACTGTTTATTTGGCCCTCTTATAAAATTTGCTTAATCTTATCCACTGTTTATTGCCCTCCTATAACATGCCTAATATAATCAATGGTTTTATTGCCCCTCCTATTAAATGCTAATATTATCACTGTTTTTTGGCCCCTCCTATAAAATGCTAAATAGTATCACTTGTTATTGCCCTTTCTTATAAATGCTAATTAGTATCACTGTTATTGACCCTTCTTATAAAAAAAATGCTAATATTATTCACTGTTAATTGCCTTTCCTATAAAACTGGCTAATATTTAATTCACTGTTAGTTTTTGCCTTTCTTATAAAAATGTGACTAATTAAGTATTCCCAAAAATTATCATCTGTTATTTGCCCGTCTATAAAAAATGCTTAATATTTATCACCTGTTATTTTTGCCCTACTATAAAACTGCTAATATGTATCACTGGTTATTGCCTTTCCTATAAAATGACTAATAATTTATCAACTGTTATTGCCCTTCCTATAAAATTGCTAATATGATCACTGTTAATTGCCCTACTTATAAAATTGCTAATTATTATCACTGGTTTTATTGCCCTCCTATATAAATGCTAATATTATCACTGTTTAGTGGCCGGTGTACTCCTATAAAATGCTAATTAGTATTCACCTGTTTAATTGCCCTTCCTATTAAATGCAATAATAAACTTATTCATCGTTATTGCCGTTTCCTAATAACATGCTAAATTAGTATTCACTGGGTTATTGGGCCCTCCTAAAAAAAAATTGCTAAAATACTTATCCCACTGTATTTGCCCTCCTCTACAAAATTGCTAATTTATTATCACTGTTATTGCTGGTATTGCCTTCCTATTTAATAGATGCTAATAGTATTTCCAACTGTTTATGCCCTTCTATAAAATGCTTATATTATCCCACTGTTATGGCCCTCCTATAAATGATAATAGTATCACTGTTATTGCCTTTCATATCAAACATTTGCAAAATAGTTATGTCCACTGTTATTGCCTTCCTTTAAATTGCTAAATAGTATTCAATGTTTAAAATTTGGGCTTTTTCCTATAAAATGCTTAAAAATAAGTATCCAATTTTAATTGCCTTCCTATAAAAATGCTAATAGTATCCACTGTTATTGGGCCCTCCTATAAATGCTTAAATATTATCCACTGTTTTGTTTTTTTTTGGCCCCCCTATAAAAAAGGCTAATAGGTATCAATGTTACCCATTGGCCCTTCTTATTAAAATGCTAATAGTATCACTGTTAATTTGCCCCCTCATATTAAATTGATGAATATAAATTCCACTGGTTATTGGCCCTCCCTATTTAAAATGCTAATATTATTCAATTTTTTTGCCTATATAATGCTAATAGTATCACTGTTATTACCCTCCTTAAAAATTGCTAAGTATTATCCATTGTTTATTGCCCTCCTATACATGGCTAAATATTATCATGGTTAATTGCCATCCTATAAATGCTAAATAGTATCACTGTTATTGGCCATCATATTAAAACTGATAATAAAATCTATAAACTGTTATTTTGACCTTCTATAAATGCTAATTAGTATCACTGTTATTTGACCTTCTTAAAATGCTAAATTATTTATCACTGTTATTGCCCTCCTATAAATAAAAGGTATTAGTAATCAATGTTATTGGCCTTCATTAAAATGGCTAAAAATATTATTCCCACTGTAATTGCCTTCCTATTAAAAATGCTAATATTATTCAATGTTATTGGCCCTCCTATTAAAAATGCTATTATTATCACTTGTTAAGTGGCCTCCTATACATGCTAATATTAATCAATGCTTATTTGCCCTTTCCTATAAATGCTAATAGTATCACTGGTTTATTTGGCCCTTCTCTTAAAATTGCTAAATATTAATTCCACTGTTATGGCCTTCCTATAAAAAATGCTGAATTTTTTAGTTATCCATGTTTTAAGTTTGGCCTTCCTAAATGATAACTACGTTTATACTCCCGCGTTTAGGTCCGTTGTATCGGACCACTATTTTTTTTAAGTTATCCACGGCCCATTTACTGTATAGTATTTGCCGGCCTTCTTCCTATAAATGCTTTATTAATATTATCACTGTGGTGATTTTGGCCATCCCTATTAAATGCTTTTTTTTTTTTATTTTATTTTGTTTATTAATTCAACTTGTTAATTTGGGCCTTCCTATATATGCTAATAGTTATCACTGTTTATTGTGCCTCCTTTTTTATTAAAATGCTAATATATTCACTGTTATTGCCCTCCTATAAATGCATAATAAGTATCACTGTTATTGCCTTCCTATTAAATGCTAATAGGTTAAAATCACTGTTTATTGTGCCTTCCTATAAATGGCTAATAGTATCACTGGTTATTGCACCTTCCTATTTAAATGCTAGTAGTATTCACTGGTATTGGCCTTCCTATAAAAATTGGCTATGTTTATCAATGGTTATTGGGGCCCTCCTATAAAAATCTTTGCTAATAGGCGCATTCAATGTTTAATTGCCCTCCCTATTAAAATGCTAATAGTAAATCCAACTGTTATTTCCCTCCTATCAATGCTACTATTATCACTGTTATTTTTGCCCTTCCTATAAAAAATTTGCTAAAAATTAGGTATCAATGTTATTGCCCTCCTTATAAAATTTAACTACATTAGTATCACCTGTTATGGCCCTCCTATTAAAAAAAATGTGCCTAATATTACCACTTGGTTTATTGGCCCTCCTATAAATTGCTAATATTATCACTGTTATTTTTACCCTCCTATAAAAATGCTAATATTTATCACTCTGTTATTGGCCCTCCTATAATGGCTAATATTATTCACTGTTATTTTGCACCTCCTATAAATACTATATATTTTCACTGTTATTGCCCTCCTATTAAAACATTTGCCTAAAAAATATTATCCCACTGTTATTTGCCCTCCTATAAAAATGGCCTAAATAGTATTCACTGTTATTGCCCTTCCTATAAATGCCTAATATCTAATCACCTGTTAATTGCCTTCCTATATATGCTAAATAGGTTATCCCCCTGGTTTATTTGGGCCCTCCTATTAAAAAAATTGATTGTAAAATAATTAGTCAACTTTTATTGGCCCTTCCTATTATATTGCTAATATTAATCCCACTGCAGTTATTGCCCCAACTCCTATAAAATGATAATATTATCACTGTTTAAATTGGCCCTTCCTATAAAATGCAATAGGTATCCCATGGTTATTGCCACCTCCTATAACATGCTTATTTTATTCCCCACTGTTATTGCCCTCCTATAAAATGCTAAATAGGTATCACTGTTATTGGCTCTTCCTATAAATGCTAAAATATTAATCCACTGTTATTGCCCATCCATAAAAATGGCTAATATTTATCACTTGTTATTGCCTTCCTTATTAAAAAAGGGAATAAGTAAATCCACTGTTATTTGCCTTTTCCTATAAATGCTTAATAGGTATTATCACTGTTATTGGACTTCATATAAAATTTGCTACTATTATCCCACGTATTGCCTTTCCTATAAATGCTAATATATCACTGTAATGCCCACACTTTAAATGTTAATATTTGCCCTGTTATTGCCCTCTTATAATTGGGCCTAATATTAAATCACTGTTGTATTTGCCCCCTTCCTATAAATTTGCTAATTAATTATTCACTGTTAGTGCCTCATTTCCTATGAAATGCTAATTATTATTCCCCCACTGTTATTGCCTTCCTAAAAAAAAAAAATGCTAATTATTAATCACTGTTATTGCCCTCCTATAAATGTCCGTAAATATAACATCACTGTTATTTGCCCTTCCGATAAATTTTGCTAAATTATTATCACTGTTTAGTTGCCCTTCACCTATAAAGTGCTAATTAAAAAGTTAATCCCACTGTTTATTGCCTTCCTAATAAAATGCTAATATAATTCCACTGTTTATTGCCCTTCCTATAAATGCTAATATGATCAATGGTTAATTTGCCTTCATATAAAATGCTCATAGTATCCAACTGGTTATTGGCCGTCCTATAAACATACATGCTAAAAATAAGTATCCACTGGTATGCTTCCTATTAAATTGCTTAAAATATTAATTTCCACTGTTCTTTTGCCTTCCTAAAAAACAAAATGCTAATATTTAATCACTGGTTTTTGGGGCCCCTCCTATAAATTGCTAATATAATCCACTGTTATTGGGCCCTCCTTATTAAAATGATAAAATATATCCACTGTTATTGCCCTTCCTAAATTAAAATTGCTAAAATAGTAATTTCAAGTTAATTGCCCTCCTATTTTAAATGGGCTAATATTAATCCACCTGTTAGATTGCCCTCATTATAAAAAATTGCTAATAGGTTATCACAGTTATTGCTTTACTATAAAATGGCTAAAATATTAATCACTGTTATTTTTTTTGTCCCCCTTCCTATAAAAATGCTAATATTAAACCACTGTTAATTTGCCCTCCTATAAATGCTCAAAAAAATATTATTCCACCTGTTTATTGACCTCCTAGTAAATTGCTAATAGTAATCACTGTTATTGCCCTTCCTATTAATGCTAATTTTAACATTCACTGTTATGGGACCCTTTTCCTATCAAAATGCTAAATCATTAATCACTGTTGATTTGGCCCCTTCCCTATGTAAATGACTAATATTATCACTGTTTAATTTGCCCTCCTATAAATGCTAAATATTATCACTTGGGGTTTATTGCCCTCCTATAAAAATGCTAATATTATCCCCCACTGTTATTGCCCCTTACTATAAAAAAAAATTGCTTATATTTATCAACCTGTTATTTGCCTTCCTATATATGCTTAATTAGTATCACTGTTAATTTTGGCCCTTCCTATAAAATGCTAATAGTATCACTGTTATTTTGCCCTTCCTATTTAAATGCTAAATTATTATTCACTGTTTATTGCCCTCCTATAAAATGGCTAATATTATCACTGTTATTGCCCTCCTATAAATGCTAATAGTATCACTGTTATTGCCCTTCCTATAAATGCTAATATTATCACTGTTATTGCCCTCCTATAAATGCTAATATTATCACTGTTATTGCCCTCCTATAAATGCTAATATTATCACTGTTATTGCCCTCCTATAAATGCTAATATTATCACTGTTATTGCCCTTTGCCCTCCTATAAATGCTAATATTATCACTGTTATTGCCCTCCTATAAATGCTAATATTATCACTGTTATTTTGCCCTCCTATACTGCTAATTATTATCACTGTTATTGCCTTCCTATAAATGCTAATATTATCAATGTTATTGGCCTCCTATAAATGCTAATATTATCACTGTTATTGCCCTCCTATAAATGCTAATATTATCACTGTTATTGCCCTCCTATAAATGCTAATAGTATCACTGTTATTGCCTTCCTATAAATGCTAATATTATCACTGTTATTGCCCTCCTATAAATGCTAATAGTATCACTGTTATTGCCTTCCTATAAATGCTAATAGTATCACTGTTATTGCCTTCCTATAAATGCTAATAGTATCACTGTTATTGCCTTCCTATAAATGCTAATAGTATCACTGTTATTGCCTTCCTATAAATGCTAATAGTATCACTGTTATTGCCCTCCTATAAATGCTAATATTATCACTGTTTTTGCCCCCCTATAAATGCTAATAGTATCACTGTCATTGCCCTCTTATAAATGCTAATATTATCACTGTTATTGCCCTCCTATAAATGCTAATATAATCACTGTTATTGCCCTCCTATAAATGCTAATATTATCACTGTTTTTGCCCTCCTATAAATGCTAATAGTATCACTGTTATTACCCTCCTATAAATGCTAATATTATCACTGTTATTGCCCTCCTATAATTGCTAATATTATCACTGTTATTGCCCTCCTATAAATGCTAATAGTATCACTGTTATTGCCCTCCTATAAATGCTAATATTATCACTGTTATTGCCCTTCTATAAATGCTAATAGTATCACTGTTATTGCCCTTCTATAAAATGCTAATATTATCACTGTTATTGCCCTCCTATAAATGCTAATATTATCACTGTTATTGCCTTCCTATAAATGCTAATATTATCACTGTTATTGCCCTCCTATAAATGCTAATATTATCACTGTTATTGCCCTCCTATAAATGCTAATATTATCACTGTTATTGCCCTCCTATAAATGCTATATTATCACTGTTATTGCCCTCCTATAAATGCTAATAGTATCACTGTTATTGCCCTCCTATAAATGCTAATATTATCACTGTTATTGCCTTCCTATAAATGCTAATAGTATCACTGTTATTGCCTTCCTATAAATGCTAATAGTATCACTGTTATTGGCCTCCTATAAATGCTAATATTATCACTGTTATTGCCCTCCTATAAATGCTAATATTATCACTGTTATTGCCTTCCTATATATGCTAATAGTATCACTGTTATTGCCCTCCTATAAATGCTAATATTATCACTGTTATTGCCCTCCTATAAATGCTAATAGTATCACTGTTATTGCCTTCCTATAAATGCTAATAGTATCACTGTTATTGCCTTCCTATAAATGCTAATAGTATCACTGTTATTGCCTTCCTATAAATGCTAATAGTATCACTGTTATTGCCTTCCTATAAATGCTAATAGTATCAATGTTATTGCCCTCCTATAAATGCTAATAGCATCACTGTTATTGCCCTCCTATAAATGCTAATAGTATCACTGTTATTTCCCTCCTATAAATGCTAATATTATCACTGTTATTGCCCTCCTATAAATGCTAATAGTATCACTGTTATTGCCCTCCTATAAATACTAATAGTATCACTGTTATTGCCCTCCTATAAATGCTAATATTATCACTGTTATTGCCCTCCTATAAATGCTAATATTATCACTGTTATTGCCCTCCTATAAATGCTAATAGTATCACTGTTATTGCCCTCCTATAAATGCTAATATTATCACTGTTATTGCCCTCCTATAAATGCTAATATTATCACTGTTATTGCCCTCCTATAAATGCTAATATTATCACTGTTATTGCCCTCCTATAAATGCTAATAGTATCACTGTTATTGCCCTCCTATAAATGCTAATATTATCACTGTTATTGCCTTCCTATATATGCTAATAGTATCACTGTTATTGCCCTCCTATAAATGCTAATATTATCACTGTTATTGCCCTCCTATATATGCTAATATTATCACTGTTATTGCCCTCCTATAAATGCTAATATTATCACTGTTATTGCCCTCCTATAAATGCTAATAGTATCACTGTTATTGCCCTCCTATAAATGCTAATATTATCACTGTTATTGCCCTCCTATAAATGCTAATAGTATCACTGTTATTGCCTTCCTATAAATGCTAATATAATCACTGTTATTGCCCTCCTATAAATGCTAATATTATCACTGTTATTGCCTTCCTATAAATGCTAATAGTATCACTGTTATTGCCTTCCTATAAATGCTAATAGTATCACTGTTATTGCCTTCCTATAAATGCTAATATTATCACTGTTATTGCCCTCCTATAAATGCTAATATAATCACTGTTATTGCCCTCCTATAAATGCTAATATTATCACTGTTATTGCCCTCCTATAAATGCTAATAGTATCACTGTTATTGCCTTCCTATAAATGCTAATATTATCACTGTTATTGCCTTCCTATAAATGCTAATAGTATCACTGTTATTGCCCTCCTATAAATGCTAATAGTATCACTGTTATTGCCTTCCTATAATGCTAATATTATCACTGTTATTGCCCTCCTATAAATGCTAATATTATCACTGTTATTGCCTTCCTATAAATGCTAATAGTAATCACTGTTATTGCCCTCCTATAAATGCTATATTATCACTGTTTATTGCCCTCCTATAAATGCTAATAGTATCACTGTTATTGCCCTCCTATAAATGCTAATATTATCACTGTTATTGCCTTCCTATAAATGCTAATAGTATCACTGTCATTGCCCTCTTATAAATGCTAATATTATCACTGTTATTGCCCTCCTATAAATGCTAATATAATCACTGTTATTGCCCTCCTATAATGCTAATATTATCACTGTTATTGCCCTCCTATAAATGCTAATAGTATCACTGTTATTGCCCTCCTATAAATGCTAATTATCACTGTTATTGCCCTCATATAAATGCTAATAGTATCACTGTTATTGCCTTCCTATAAATGCTAATATTATCACTGTTATTCCCTCCTATAAATGCTAATATTACCACTGTTATTGCCCTCCTATAAATGCTAATATTATCACTGTTATTGCCCTCCTATAAATGCTAATAGTATCACTGTTATTGCCCTCCTATAAATGCTAATATTATCACTGTTATTGCCCTTCTATAAATGCTAATATTATCACTGTTATTGCCTTCCTATAAATGCTAATATTATCACTGTTATTGCCCTCCTATAAATGCTAATATTATCACTGTTATTGCCCTCCTATAAATGCTAATAGTATCACTGTTATTGCCCTCCTATAAATGCTAATATTATCACTGTTATTGCCCTCCTATAAATGCTAATAGTATCACTGTTATTGCCCTCCTATAAATGCTAATATTATCACTGTTATTGCCTTCCTATAAATGCTAATAGTATCACTGTTATTGCCCTCCTATAAATGCTAATAGTATCACTGTTATTGCCTTCCTATAAATGCTAATATTATCACTGTTATTGCCCTCCTATAAATGCTAATATAATCACTGTTATTGCCCTCCTATAAATGCTAATATTATCACTGTTATTGCCCTCCTATAAATGCTAATAGTATCACTGTTATTGCCCTCCTATAAATGCTAATATTATCACTGTTATTGCCTTCCTAAAAATGCTAATATTATCACTGTTATTGCCTTCCTATAAATGCTAATATTATCACTGTTATTGCCCTCCTATAAATGCTAATATTATCACTGTTATTGCCCTCCTATAAATGCTAATATTATCACTGTTATTGCCCTCCTATAAATGCTAATATTATCACTGTTATTGCCCTCCTATAAATGCTAATAGTATCACTGTTATTGCCTTCCTATAAATGCTAATATTATCACTGTTATTGCCCTCCTATAAATGCTAATATTATCACTGTTATTGCCTTCCTATAAATGCTAATAGTATCACTGTTATTGGCCTCCTATAAATGCTAATATTATCACTGTTATTGCCTTCCTATAAATGCTAATATTATCACTTGTTATTGCCTTCCTATAAATGCTAATATTATCACTGTTATTGCCCTCCTATAAATGCTAATATATCACTGTTATTGCCTTCCTATAAATGCTAATATTATCACTGTTATTGCCCTCCTATAAATGCTAATAGTATCACTGTTATTGCCCTCCTATAAATGCTAATATTATCACTGTTATTGCCCTCATATAAATGCTAATAGTATGTTATTGCCTTCCTATAAATGCTAATATTATCACTGTTATTCCCCTCCTATAAATGCTAATATTATCACTGTTATTGCCCTCCTATAAATGCTAATATTATCACTGTTATTGCCCTCCTATAAATGCTAATAGTATCACTGTTATTGCCTTCCTATAAATGCTAATATTATCACTGTTATTGCCCTCCTATAAATGCTAATATTATCACTGTTATTGCCCTCCTATAAATGCTAATATTATCACTGTTATTACCCTCCTATAAATGCTAATATTATCACTGTTATTGCCCTCCTATAAATGCTAATATTATCACTGTTATTGCCCTCCTATAAATGCTAATATTATCACTGTTATTGCCCTCATATAAATGCTAATAGTATCACAGTTATTGCCTTCCTATAAATGCTAATATTATCACTGTTATTCCCCTCCTATAAATGCTAATATTATCACTGTTATTGCCCTCCTATAAATGCTAATATTATCACTGTTATTGCCCTCCTATAAATGCTAATAGTATCACTGTTATTGCCTTCCTATAAATGCTAATATTATCACTGTTATTGCCCTCCTATAAATGCTAATATTATCACTGTTATTGCCCTTCTATAAATGCTAATAGTATCACTGTTATTGCCCTTCTATAAAATGCTAATATTATCACTGTTATTGCCCTCCTATAAATGCTAATAGTATCACTGTTATTGCCTTCCTATAAATGCTAATATAATCACTGTTATTGCCCTCCTATAAATGCTAATATTATCACTGTTATTGCCTTCCTATAAATGCTAATAGTATCACTGTTATTGCCTTCCTATAAATGCTAATAGTATCACTGTTATTGCCTTCCTATAAATGCTAATATTATCACTGTTATTGCCCTCCTATAAATGCTAATATAATCACTGTTATTGCCCTCCTATAAATGCTAATATTATCACTGTTATTGCCCTCCTATAAATGCTAATAGTATCACTGTTATTGCCTTCCTATAAATGCTAATATTATCACTGTTATTGCCTTCCTAAAAATGCTAATATTATCACTGTTATTGCCCTCCTATAAATGCTAATATAATCACTGTTATTGCCCTCCTATAAATGCTAATATTATCACTGTTATTGCCCTCCTATAAATGCTAATAGTATCACTGTTATTGCCTTCCTATAAATGCTAATATAATCACTGTTATTGCCCTCCTATAAATGCTAATATTATCACTGTTATTGCCTTCCTATAAATGCTAATAGTATCACTGTTATTGCCTTCCTATAAATGCTAATAGTATCACTGTTATTGCCTTTCTATAAATGCTAATATTATCACTGTTATTGCCTTCCTAAAAATGCTAATATTATCACTGTTATTGCCCTCCTATAAATGCTAATATAATCACTGTTATTGCCCTCCTATAAATGCTAATATTATCACTGTTATTGCCCTCCTATAAATGCTAATAGTATCACTGTTATTGCCCTCCTATAAATGCTAATATTATCACTGTTATTGCCCTCATATAAATGCTAATAGTATCACAGTTATTGCCTTCCTATAAATGCTAATATTATCACTGTTATTGCCCTCCTATAAATGCTAATATTATCACTGTTATTGCCCTCCTATAAATGCTAATATTATCACTGTTATTGCCTTCCTATAAATGCTAATAGTATCACTGTTATTGCCTTCCTATAAATGCTAATATTATCACTGTTATTGCCCTCCTATAAATGCTAATATTATCACTGTTATTGCCTTCCTATAATGCTAATATTATCACTGTTATTGCCCTCCTATAAATGCTAATATTATCACTGTTATTGCCCTCCTATAAATGCTAATAGTATCACTGTTATTGCCCTCCTATAAATGCTAATATTATCACTGTTATTGCCTTCCTATATATGCTAATAGTATCACTGTTATTGCCCTCCTATAAATGCTAATATTATCACTGTTATTGCCTTCCTATAAATGCTAATAGTATCACTGTTATTGCCTTCCTATAAATGCTAATAGTATCACTGTTATTGCCTTCCTATAAATGCTAATATTATCACTGTTATTGCCCTCCTATAAATGCTAATATAATCACTGTTATTGCCCTCCAATAAATGCTAATATTATCACTGTTATTGCCCTCCTATAAATGCTAATAGTATCACTGTTATTGCCTTCCTATAAATGCTAATATTATCACTGTTATTGCCTTCCTAAAAATGCTAATATTATCACTGTTATTGCCTTCCTATAAATGCTAATATTATCACTGTTATTGCCCTCCTATAAATGCTAATATTATCACTGTTATTGCCCTCCTATAAATGCTAATATAATCACTGTTATTGCCCTCCTATAAATGCTAATATTATCACTGTTATTGCCCTCCTATAAATGCTAATAGTATCACTGTTATTGCCTTCCTATAAATGCTAATATTATCACTGTTATTGCCCTCCTATAAATGCTAATATTATCACTGTTATTGCCCTCCTATAAATGCTAATAGTATCACTGTTATTGCCTTCCTATAAATGCTAATAGTATCACTGTTATTGCCTTCCTATAAATGCTAATATTATCACTGTTATTGCCTTCCTAAAAATGCTAATATTATCACTGTTATTGCCCTCCTATAAATGCTAATAGTATCACTGTTATTGCCCTCCTATAAATGCTAATAGTATCACTGTTATTGCCTTCCTATAAATGCTAATAGTATCACTGTTATTGCCCTCCTATAAATGCTAATATTATCACTGTTATTGCCCTCATATAAATGCTAATAGTATCACAGTTATTGCCTTCCTATAAATGCTAATATTATCACTGTTATTGCCCTCCTATAAATGCTAATATTATCACTGTTATTGCCCTCCTATAAATGCTAATATTATCACTGTTATTGCCCTCCTATAAATGCTAATATTATCACTGTTATTGCCTTCCTATAAATGCTAATAGTATCACTGTTATTGCCCTCCTATAAATGCTAATATTATCACTGTTATTGCCCTCCTATAAATGCTAATATTATCACTGTTATTGCCCTCCTATAAATGCTAATAGTATCACTGTTATTGCCTTCCTATAAATGCTAATATTATCACTGTTATTGCCCTCCTATAAATGCTAATATTATCACTGTTATTGCCTTCCTATAAATGCTAATATTATCACTGTTATTGCCCTCCTATAAATGCTAATAGTATCACTGTTATTGCCTTCCTATAAATGCTAATATTATCACTGTTATTGCCCTCCTATAAATGCTAATATTATCACTGTTATTGCCCTCCTATAAATGCTAATAGTATCACTGTTATTGCCTTCCTATAAATGCTAATAGTATCACTGTTATTGCCTTCCTATAAATGCTAATATTATCACTGTTATTGCCCTCCTATAAATGCTAATAGTATCACTGTTATTGCCTTCCTATAATGCTAATATTATCACTGTTATTGCCTTCCTATAAATGCTAATATTATCACTGTTATTGCCTTCCTATAAATGCTAATAGTATCACTGTTATTGCCCTCCTATAAATGCTAATATTATCACTGTTATTGCCCTCCTATAAATGCTAATATTATCACTGTTATTGCCTTCCTATAAATGCTAATAGTATCACTGTTATTGCCCTCCTATAAATGCTAATATTATCACTGTTATTGCCCTCCTATAAATGCTAATATTATCACTGTTATTGCCTTCCTATAAATGCTAATATTATCACTGTTATTGCCCTCCTATAAATGCTAATATTATCACTGTTATTGCCCTCCTATAAATGCTAATATTATCACTGTTATTGCCTTCCTATAAATGCTAATAGTATCACTGTTATTGCCCTCCTATAAATGCTAATATTATCACTGTTATTGCCCTCCTATAAATGCTAATATTATCACTGTTATTGCCCTCCTATAAATGCTAATATTATCACTGTTATTGCCCTCCTATAAATGCTAATATTATCACTGTTATTGCCTTCCTATAAATGCTAATAGTATCACTGTTATTGCCCTCCTATAAATGTTAATCATATTGTGTGTCCTTGTGTGAGTGGATTTGGGTGTTTGTTATGTGTGTGTTTGGTATTTGTGTGTGTGTGTGTGTATGTGTGAGTGTGTGTGTGCTGTGGTGCGTATATGTGTGTGTGTGTGTTATGGTGTGTGTGTGTGTTATGGTGTGTGTGTGTGTATTATGGTGTGTATGTGTGTGTGTTGTCTACCATGTTTCCTGTTGTGTGGGTTGCCTGCTACCTGTTCATTGGTCTACAGCCTTAAGGGGGGTGACTTGCTTTTTGTTATTTCTGTTCTTTTCTCTCTTTCTCTGGCTTGTATCCATTCGGCCCCATTCAGCCAACTATTTTAAGACGTTTATCCCTATCTAGGTGTCGATTTCTTCCTGGCGAGCGATAGCGAGCCAGCATTATGTGAAGAAATCCGGCTTCGCCGGAGAAATGTTTCTACCGAAAAATGTACAAATTTAGCCTGCTGTCAAACGAAAATAAAAAATATGCTGGCTCGCTACCGCTCACCAGTAAAAATTGACACCTGGATGGGGATAAACGTCTTAAAACAGTAGGCTGAATGGGGCCAAATGGATTCAAGCCAGAGAAAGATAGAAAAGGACAGAACAGAAACAGGTCACCCCCCTTAAGCCTTGATGATTATGACGTGTTCTGACAGTTTATTCTGGCTATCCTAAGACGATTAAATTCAGCTTAGGAAAGACCTTTAAAAAAGAAGAGGATGCCAGTGTATGTATCATGTATATATACTGTATATATATATTTGTATTAATATTGTGTGTATGGTCTATGTGGATGTACAATCGCGCTAATAAGTGATGTCTCGGCACCAAGTATATTTTGATCCATAATTGGTTTCAGCAATATCTAAGCTTCATTTCTTCATATCGAGTGAAATATACTAACATGTTCCTACACTTACCCACCCTTTTCAACATCTGACAGACGTTATTACAGCACAGAGCAAGCCAAACGTAATGACAGGTGGGTCATGACTTATTAACGCGACTGTACATGAGTGTATAAATTATCCTGTGTGTGTGGTGTGTGTATATCCATTGTTTTGGTTTGTGTGTATGTAGGTAGGATGAAGTATTATTCAAGTCTAGTCATTATTTCCATCAAAACAGGTGTTGTACAGTGGTCATGTGGTTGTTGCTTTATTGTAGGTTGTCTATTGTTATTATTATTACTAGTCACTCACATTATTACTAATCACTTTCAACATCAGTGAATAATACTATAACCCCCCCCCCCCCCTCCCTCCTCTCTCTCTCTCTCTCTCTCTCTCTCTAGTCTCCACTGATCAACTAATCACTTTCAACATCAGTGACTAATACTATAACCCCCCCCCCCCCTCTCTCTCTCTCTCTCTATCTCTCTCTCTCTCTCTCTAGTCTCCACTGATCAACTAATCACTTTCAACATCAGTGAATAATACTATAACCCCCCCCCCCCCCCTCTCTCTCTCTCTCTCTCTCTCTCTCTCTCTCTAGTCTCCACTGATCAACTAATCACTTTCAACATCAGTGAATAATACTATAACCCCCCCCCTCCCTCCTCTCTCTCTCTCTCTCTCTCTCTCTCTCTCTCTCTAGTCTCCACTGATCAACTAATCACTTTCAACATCAGTGAATAATACTATAACCCCCCCCCCCCCTCCCTCCTCGCTCTCTCTCTCTCTCTCTCTCTAGTCTCCACTGATCAACTAATCACTTTCAACATCAGTGAATAATACTATAACCCACCCCCCCTCCTCTCTCTCTCTCTCTCTCTCTAGTCTCCACTGATCAACTAATCACTTTCAACATCAGTGAATAATACTATAACCCCCCCCCCCACCTCTCTCTCTCGCTCTCTCTCTCTCTTCCCTTACTTTACTGACCCCTTCCATCACTGCCCTTTACACTCTCACTCTCACTCTCTCAATCACGCTCTTTATCTCTATCGTGTCATCCTGTTTAATTGTTTACTTAGTTTATGTAAGTCACGTAGCAACAACAAATTATACAGACACAACAATCTTACACATACATCCCACCAGTCTGTCAGGGGGAATATCAAATATGACAAACAATCATACTAATAGGAAATAAACACTGTAGTACAACAATAATTATGTAGACATACCGAAATATTTTTGAGTGTTGCTACACAGGCTATGTACGAACGATAAGGTAAACTTATAATTATCTAAGTAATACTGATTTTTGGACACAAGTCATCTTCTTAGTTAGGCACTGCTTAATAGTTTCCTAGAATATTCGTTAGGACCTGTGTACCTGCCTACAGTTATCTTAGACCTACTATTTAAGGACTTAGTAGAGGAACGGACAGAAATGTGGATATAATAATGAGATAAGGATAAGATGGAGGACGAGGACAGCTCAGACGAGGCTCCATCACAAAGGTCAAAAAATTACAAAAAATGCTGCATATGTACCAAACATGAACACAACTGTGAGCATTGCAGTTGTGTGAAGAGAAATAAAATTTGCACAAACTGTAATAAAGGGGACAATTGTCGTAACCCTTTAGGTAGAACAGGAACGAGTGGAGAGACGGCAGCAAATTCCCAGAGTGAGCGACGGGAGGCAGATGAGGGAGGCCGTCAGGGTGGCAGGGAACCCGAAACAATAAGGGGAGTAGCAAGGGACTCAAGGGCCCCAAGAGAGATAGAAGAACCCCAAGAAGTGGAAAGTAATGAGGAGCCAACAAGAGACACAAGAGAGTGTTACAATATTGGTAATAATATTGTAAGCTAAATATATAATCTACAGGCGAGCCGATATTAAGGCATGGCTTCCTAAACCTCCCTTGACGACAAGAAGCATGTAACCAGACTCCCCCAATATATGTGAACCCCTATCCAGTGTGTCTCATTAAGAACCCGATATATATACCCATATCAACATGGTGGCAGCTGGGTAAGCAGTGTACGTGTGAATGAAGTACTGCTGACTAAGTTCTACAGCTGAAATAGTGAGTTATCCTTGGATTTAACCTCAAAAAGTCGAAAGATATGAGTGACGTCATGGCATCTACTTCACAGCCTTTATTCGTCTGCAAGTCTGAGATTGAGCAAGCAGTGGCGTGGAGGCGTTACAAGAAGAAACTCGATCTTTACATCATCGGCAATGGTTTGAAGGGTAAGAGTGATGATATTAAAATAGCGAAATTGTTGACTGGAGGTGACATTCTGCTAGATATCTACGAATCTTTTGGCATAGAAGATGAATCTGCCCTGACTTATGCAACATTAATTGGGAAATTTGACAAGCATTTTTCACCAAGAGATGAGCAGCTGATGGCGAGGTACAACTTTCATGATAGCATGCAAAGGAAAGATGAATCCTTGGAATCTTTTATCACTAGGCTGAAGACTTTGGTAAGACACTGTGGATATGGAGAACTTCAAGATGAACTTCTGAGGGATAAAATTGTTTTTGGTTGCCAAGAGGATACACTTCGGGAAAAATTCTTTAGGGAGGATAGCCTAACTCTAGATGTTGTACTTAAGATGTGTACTGCCTATGAAACTTCAAGGAGATCAATGACAGCATTTCGAAGTGACAAGCAGGAGTCTCTACACAAACTCAGTGCAAAACCCAAGAAGAAGAGTAATCCACAAACAACAAAGACTAAGCCTAACCTCACGCAGTGCGACTGGTGTGGTTTGGCACATTATTGGGGTAAGAAGAACTGTCCTGCAACTGATGCCAAATGTCATAAATGCAAGAAAACGGGACACTATGCCAAGAAATGTCCAAGTAATGCAACGACCGGCGGAGCACCAAGAAGCGCAGCGACAGGACGCAAAAAGAAGACATCACGCGGAGTCCATGCGGTAGAAGATGGAGACACAGAAGAAAGCGACGACTCAGAAGATAACTCAAGAGGACGGGAATACATCATGAACGTATCGACCGGATCCAGAGGAAAACACATAATGGCTAATCTCATGGTCAACGGTAATAAAGTGAAGTTCCAGATCGACAGCGGGGCAAGTGTGAATGCCATTCCAAGTCATCTGGTACCGGACGCAGAGCTACAGCCGTGTGAGTCAACTCTTCAAATGTGGAACTCTACTACAATTCAGCCGTTGGGAAAGTGTAGGATTGATGTCCGCAACTGCAAGCAACCACAAAGGTACTATTCTGTTGAGTTTGTTGTTGTAAAACAGGTTGTTACACCAATTCTTGGTAAGCGAGCGTCTGAGAAGATGGGATTCATCACAGTTAACTATGAAAACATCTGTGCAATGAATGACATCCTAACAGACTACGAAGACGTATTTGCTGATGAAGTTGGCAAGATACCAGGAAATGTTCATCTAACAGTGGATGAGTCGGTGAAACCTATTGCAATTCCTTCATGTAGAGTACCATTGAGCATCAAGTCGAAGGTTAAAGAGAAACTGGAGCAGTTGGAGCAGGAAAATGTCATTACTAAGGTCGACGAGCCTACAGAATGGGTAAGTCGAATGGTAGCAGGAACCAAGAAGTCGGGGGATCTGAGAATTTGCATTGACCCTCAAGCTCTGAACAAAGCACTCATAAGAGAGATGCACCCTCTACCGGTAATCGACGACATTCTGCCTGACCTTGCAAAAGCCAAAATTTTCTCCAAGCTTGACCTCAAGAATGGCTACTGGCACTGTGTGTTGGATGAAGAATCACGCAAGCTGACAACATTTCAAACACCGTATGGGAGATACAGGTGTAACAGACTTCCTTTTGGTCTGGCTGTAAGCAGCGAAATTTTTCAGAAGAAGCTACAACTGGTTCTGGATGATCTACAAGGCGTAATTTGTGTTGCTGATGACATTTTGGTCTTTGGAGTTGGTGACACTGATGAAGAAGCTGCAAGGGATCATAACTCAAAGCTGAGAAACTTACTGGACAGATGCCGAGCAAAGGGTCTGAGGCTGAACAGAGCAAAGACTGAGCTTGGTAGTACAGAAATCACATTTCTAGGTCACAAGATCTCGCGGGATGGTCTGATGGCTGACCCAAAGAAGATTGAAGCAATCGTGAAGGTGCAAGCACCAGAGGATGTGACTGCAGTACGACGACTGTCTGGAATGGTGAACTACTTGAGTAAATTTGTACCCAGTCTATCGGATGTCATGGAGCCTATGAGGAAGCTGACCCATAAGGACACCGAGTGGAAGTGGACAAGAGAACACGATGAGGCGTTCAAGAGGATCAAGAAGATGATGACCCAAACACCCATCTTACAGTACTACAACCCAGAGCAAAAGTTGGAGATTCAATGTGATGCATCTCAAAAAGGTTTAGGAGCAGCGTTACTTCAAGAGGGTAAACCAATCGCATTTGCAAGTCGAGCACTGACTGACATGGAGACACGATATGCGCAGATAGAGAAGGAGACTTTGGCAATCGTCTTTGCACTGAACAAGTTTCATCAGTATTGTTTTGGGAGGAAGACGACAATCCAGAGCGACCATAAACCTCTAGAAGCTATCCAAAATAAGCCGTTGTCAAGTGTACCAAGACGACTGCAAGGGATGTTGATGAGGATACTACAGTATGATGTCGAGATTGTTCACAAGAAGGGCAAAGAAATGTATCTAGCCGACACTCTATCAAGAGCTTATCTGCAAAACACAAGAGATATGCAGGAAGAGGTGTTTGAACAGATCAACATGACAGACTACGTACCCATCCGAAGTGAACGATTGCAAGAAATCCGTCGAGCAACTGAGGAAGATGAAGCATTGCAACTATTGAAGGAGATAATTCTCAAAGGATGGCCAGAAGACAAGAGTGAAGTAGAGACCATACTGAAACCATACTTTAATGTACGAGCAGAACTGTCATTTCAAGATGGATTGATCTTCAAGGGAGAACGTGTTGTAATTCCTACCAGTCTACGTCAGAAGATGAAGTCCGCTATACATTCGTCACATATGGGAGTTGAAGGTTGTCTACGACGCGCAAGAGAATGTTTGTTTTGGCCAGGAATGAATGCAGAGATGAAGCAATTCATTTCAGAGTGTGAAATTTGTAACACATACTCTACAGCTCAACAAAAAGAACCTCTGATGACTCCTGAGCAAACCAGCCGACCATGGGAGAAAGTAGGTGTAGACCTTATGACAATCAAGAGTCACAACTATCTTGTTACAGTGGACTATTTCAGTAATTTCTGGGAAGTTGACTACCTGGAAAACACTAAGTCAAGCGCTGTTATCAGGAAGTTGAAGGCGCACTTTGCAAGATATGGACTGCCAAATGTACTAGTTAGTGACAATGGTCCGCAGTTCAGCAGTGAAGAATTTCAAGAATTCGCGGACAAGTATGACTTTGAACATCGAACGAGCAGCCCACATCACCCCCAGTCTAATGGTAAAGCAGAATCAGCGGTCAAGACGGCGAAGAAACTGATCAAGAAAGCTGTCGAGAGTGGTGAAGATCCGTTTTTGGCGATTCTAGACTACAGAAATACGCCTATGCAAGATTTGAAAGAGAGTCCAGCGCAACTCAACTTTGGTTGACGTACAAGGACGTTACTGCCGACTACTAGCAAGTTGTTGGAGCCGAAAGGAATTATGTTGGAGCGAGTGAAGCAGAAGAAGATGCTGAAAGATCTCAAAAGCAAGAAGTACTACGACAAAGGTTCGAGAGTTTTGGAACCATTGGTTGAAGGTGACGGGGTGCGAATCAAGCCAACATCACTAGGCAAGAAGAAGTGGGAACGAGGAGTTGTAACCAGGAGATTAGACGAGCGATCGTATGAAGTGGAGACAGAAAATGGAGCGATAAGACGAAATAGAGGTCATTTACGGATGACAAGTGAAAACGCTGACATAAGAAATAATGGAAAAGTCACTAATACAGACAACACCACAACCATTAGATCTACAGATAGGAATTATACAGACATATGTGTTCCAGTCTACACCAACAACAGACACGTGAGAGACATACACGGTAGACTTGATGAACCTGTCACTACACATGAGAACAGGACGAGCGTGAGACGGAATAGGAATGTATTACCTACCAGGTACCGAGAGTTTGACATGACCAGGTAAGAGTACAGTACCGGTATGACTGATTGCATGTCTGACTAACAGTCCAATACTGGTATGAGATGAGGCACTGGCAGAAATGTAAATGCAGGATGAGAAAGATTATCTAAATGGAGTAAGTGAGTGAGAATACGACTGAAGCCACTGAATGAGGAGTAACCTAACATTACAGTCTGAATGATACAGGTTTTGTAATGTGAATGGGAGTGTAAGGATATTATAATGCAGATCGGTATGCAAAGAAATCGTAATGCGAAAGAAAAGAGATTGGATGATTTTGAGTACGGTACTGGGTATCAGGATCTATAAATTTAAGTCAATCATATAACCTTTGTTACTAATTTACTAATCCTGCATGATATAACCAATAACTTTGCATGTAACATTTTGTCATTTTCAGAACATTGAATATTAATGTTCTAATGTACTAACTTTACTAATATACCAACAATTACTAATCCCATATAATCTCATAAAATTAGATTCTTTATGTTTAGTTGGCACAAGGGTATACAATATATTTTTGTATCATATATATTCACTATTTGTGGATATTCTCATGTAGAACAGTATTATCAACTAATAATTAACCTACCTCACCTAGTCTTGTAATACCATATCAATAGATTTGACTAATATACCTCATCTACTTCATATCTCATATTACATACTAATAGATTAATATTCTAACAAAATTAATCACATTCCATAATGTACTAAAACACTAATTACTGTACCGGTAACATACTGTATACAGTACAGTACCAGTAACTTAACAAATCATAGTACTGTACAATTTTATAAATCATATTGGTACTATTATTACTCTAGCTCATGTGCCATAATAGAATAAGCATTACTTAATAATCCTAGGGGACCTCAAAATGTCAAAATATAATTATTCTTATAATACCAATTTCACTGGTAGCTATCTTCTCAAAAGAGAGAGGATGTTACAATATTAGTAATAATATTGTAAGCTAAATATATAATCTACAGGCGAGCCGATATTAAGGCATGGCTTCCTAAACCTCCCTTGACGACAAGAAGCATGTAACCAGACTCCCCCCCCCCCAATATATGTGAACCCCTATCCAGTGTGTCTCATTAAGAACCCGATATATATACCCATATCAACAGAGAGGGAGACGACAACCGAGACGGAAGAGAGGATGGCAGGCCTCCAAGGGGGCCAAATGAAGCAGGCAGAGGTGGAAACATACTCTGGAAAGGATTACGGGAAGAGGAAGTTAGAATTTGGATTGATGCAACGTACTCAGAAATAGTATATTGGTCTGCACACAACTTTTTCAACCCTCCAAAATGTGGTGCCACCACCAACATGCTGAACGATATGACAAAGCTCATTTATAACTATGTCTATGACACATCTTTAGCCCCGTATGTTCTCAAGATAATTTTCAGCATTCCACATCTCTTCTTGCAAAAAACTCACCACAAATCTAATCAAGGTGAAAATGTGACAGCGCTAACAAGAAGAATGAAATTATGGAATGAGAACAAGATGGATGACTTACTCAATGAAGCCAGAGCATTACAAGGGAGACTAGGCAGGCGGCGGCAAAAAAAGAAAAACAATGAAGACGAGGCCAGGAGATTCGGCGACCAGATGAGGCAAGGAAAAGTGGCGCCTGCAATAAGGTCCCTGACAAAGGAGGCAGCTTGTGGGTTGCTGCCTATCACAAGAGAAACCATCCAAATGTTGAAAGAGAAACATCCACAACCTAGTGTCCACGAGAGTCAGAGGCTAGAAGGTGATTATATACCACCGAACACCATCATATACGAACAAATCACAGGCGAAATGATTTGGAAAAAGGCTCTAGGGACACAAGGCAGTGTAGGCCCATCAGGGCTGGATGCAAACGGCTGGAGGGCAATCCTGAGTAGAGCAATCTTCGGACTAGCAGCAACAGACTTATGTAGGGCTCTGGCAGCTCTTGCAAGAAAGATGACCACCCAAAATTGTCAACATTTGGAGGCTTACATAGCTTGTCGCCTAATACCTTTAGACAAGAATCCAGGATGCAGACCAGTAGGAGTGGGTGAAGTGCTGAGAAGAATCATCGGAAAATGCATAATGGAAGTGGTGAAAGACGATGTGCGGTCAGCGGCCGGTAATCTCCAAGTGTGTGCCGGCCACCAAGCAGGGGGAGAGGCAGCAATTCATGCCATAAGAAAAATATATGAGCAAGTGGACTGTGAAGCTGTGCTGCTAGTGGATGCAACAAACGCCTTTAACACCATCAACAGAAAGACGGCAATACATAACATCAAAGTAAAATGCCCCAGTTTTGCCACCTACGTAGAGAACACCTATAAAAAGCCTGCGGACCTCTTCATAGTAAACAACCAGAACACACGAAGGGGAACACCTCTGAAATCAATGGAAGGAATCACACACAAGGTGACCCAGTAGCAATGGCAATGTACGCCTTAGGTCTCTCAGTGTTGCTAACCTTAACAAGCCATGAGGCGACGCAAGTAAAGCAGGTGGCCTATGCAGACGATCTCACTGGAGCGGGAAAAGTCAACAATCTCAAGCACTGGTGGGAACAAATATCAGAGGTAGGACCAAAAATAGGGTACCATCCAAATGCCAGAAAGTCAATACTAATAGTAAAAACAGAACATTATGAAAGGGCGGTAGAAGCTTTCAGCGGTAGTGAAGTGGTAGTAACAAAGGACGGACAGCGTCACCTTGGGGCGGTGATCGGCACGGAAGAGTTCAAGAACAAATACATAGAGGAGAAGGTCAGAGAATGGGTAAATGAAATTGAGAAACTGGCCAATATTGCAAAGACGGAACCACAGGCCGCGTATTCGGCATTCACATATGAGGTCAAACATCGCTGGACCTACTTGATGAGAACTGTTCCAAATTTCAGCGCATTACTTCAACCACTGGAAGATGCCATCAGAGACAAACTCATCCCAGCGTGGATAAAGTCGCACACCCCGAATGATACAGAGAGGGAGCTGCTCGCACTGCCTCCTAGGTTGGGAGGGATGGGAATCATCGACCCAGTGAAGAGGGCGGTAACGGAATACCAGAACTCGGTAAAGATAACAGGATCTCTCACTGACCGTATCATAGCACAAGATTCTGACGGTGAAGTAGACCAGGCAGACATCTACAACATCAGAAAGACCATCACATCAGAGAGGCAAAACTCACAGAAAAATGACCTGGCACAATTGATGGGACAACTTCACCTGAGACAAACAAGAAAACTACAAATAGCACAAGAAACGGGCGCTTCAAATTGGCTGACAACACTACCAATCAAGGCAAAAAGCTTCAATCTCAACAAACAAGAATTTAATGATGCTATTGCACTGAGGTATGATTGGCCGATTGAAGGACTGCCCGATCGATGCGTTTGTGGAACCATCAACGATACAGACCACACCATGATATGTAAGAAAGGAGGATTCATCAGCATCAGGCACAATGAAGTAAGAGATATAACAGCGAACATGCTCAGGGAGGTGTGTAGAGATGTGGTGAGCGAACCATCACTCATTCCCTTGGGTGGAGAGACCATGCAGCACAGGACGGCCAACACATCCACTGAAGCAAGATTGGACGTTAGTGCAAGAGGCTTTTGGACAAATGCACAGCGAGCGTTCTTTGACATAAGAGTATTTGACCCAATGGCCCACAGCTACAGCGAGCTGTCTCTGGAGGCTGCACACAAGAGGAACGAACGAGAGAAGGTCAGGACATATGGAGAAAGGATCTTACAAGTCGAACATGGCAGCTTTACCCCACTAGTCTACACCACATCAGGGGGGATGGGACCCAGGGCCCAGTGCTTCTATTCAAGGCTAGCAGAGATCATCGCAGAGAAGAAGCAACAGCCTAGGAGCCACGTCGTAGCCTGGATGAGATGCCGTCTATCTTTCTCATTGCTCAGATCAGCACTACTATGCCTGCGGGGAACAAGAAGGTCTGCACCACAACCAGTGACGGTGGCAGAAGTAGACTACGAGGCAGCAGTGGCAGAGGGTCGCATTGGAAGGAGACTGGATTGAAGTTGCATGGTGTAGAATAGTAGTATCTGATGCTTGTGAAATTTAGTATGTGTACAATATTAAATATAAGGTAGTGGTGGTGGTGATGGTGGAGGTGGTGATGGTAGTAGTAGTAACATGAAATGTATGAAAAATATTAAATAAAAATCAATGTAGTAGTAGTAAAAAAAAAAGTAGTGGTAGTAGTTGTAGTTGTAGTAGTTGTTGTTGCTGTAGTTGTAGTAGTAGTAGTGGTAGTAGTAGTGGTAGTAGTAGTTGTAGTTGTAGCAGTAGTTGTAGTAGTAGTAGTAGTTTTTTCTATGTGAATGAGGGAGACAAAAGGCAGAACTGCCTGTGACGAGTGACTCTCCCAGAGTTGAAAGAGTGACAAGGCCGTAATCAAGGGACGTTCGAGCCAAAATGCCTGGACACACTGAGTTTGAACCAATTTAAGTCATAGGAAGAAGGAAAGATTGATTCTGGAAGAGAGTTCCAATGCTCAGCTGTTGAATAGAAGAAAGATTGAGAATATTGTTTCACTCTTGGGTTTGAAGAGTTGCATAGAGTAGGGTGGGATTGTGTTGCAAGACGAGTGTTACGTGCTGTACGGAAAGGGGGTGGTATACACTGAGATAGCTCCGAAGAACACTGATTATTGTAATAGTAATAGAATAATGAGTGATGCTACATTGCGGCGAAGAGAGAGAGATTGCAAAGAATTGGTGAGTGGACGTGAGTTTATGAGACGGAAGGCTTTCTTTTCTATTTTGCCTAGAAGTGCTGTGTAAGAGGATCCCCCCCACACGTGTGAACAATACTCAATACATGGACGCACAGTGCCCCTGTACAGAGCAAGGAGCTGCGCAGGGGTAAAGAACCCCAGAGGCGGTTGAGCACACCCAGCTTCTGGGTAGCTGTTTTAGCGAGAGTGGTAATATGATCTTTCCAAGAGATATCAAAAGAAAAAGAGACACCAAGAATATTTAGAGAAGATGAAGGTTTAATTTTTATGTTGTTGAAGAGTAAGTCATAGTTTTCTGGAAGGGGGCTACGAGTGGACAGAAGGAGAAATCGAGTTTTGGAAGCATTGAATGTAACAAGGTTTTCTCTGCCCCATTTTGAGATTGTAGAGAGATCAGGGCATCCTTACGTGAGTGTTGGAGTTCCTGCTGTGAGTGAATTCATGAAAGGCTAGTTGAATAGTGTAATGTAGAGTCGTCAGTTTTTGAGTGAATGGGGCTGGAGGTGCAATGGGGGACCCGCAAACGTCGTCTGCTACAGAGACATATGGCAAGGATCCGAAAAGTAGTCCTACTTTTCGGATCCTTGCCATATGTCTGTAGGCCTCATATATTCTGTTTTATTCATTAGTGATATTTCGATGACTGCGATTTATATATATTTCAACTCACTGGATGGAAACTGATTACTATTGGGTGTATTTGAAAGAGTAGCAGACGACGTTTGCTGGTCCCCCATTGTGAAGGTTGTTAATGAATAGTAGGAAGAGAATAATTGGAGATAGGACAGAACCCTGAGGAACACCGGAGTTGATAGGTTGAGGAAGTGAACGGTGGCCGTCTACAACCGCAGCTATGGAACGGCCGGAAAGGAAATTAGATAAAAAGGCACATATGGAGAGATAGAACCGAAGGAGGGTAGTTTGGAAATGAGGGATTTTGTTCCAGACTCTATCGAAGGCCTTCGATATGTCTAGCGCATCAGAAAAAGTAGTAGTAAGAGTTGTTGTTGTTGTTCTTGTTCTTATGGTAGTAGTAGTAGTAGTAGTTGTTGTAGTGGTAGAAGTATCATTGAATTTATTATTATTATTATTATTATTATTATTATATCTCAACCTAGAGATGGAAGGGTGTTCAGTAGCCTGTAACTCTGACGAGGGCCCAAGGTTAAGGAATGAAGCTTGGACGTGCGGGTTGCTATATTTTGGCCGAGTGGATTATTAACTCTCTGACAGTATATTCTGGTTATTAATTGTTAACTCTCTGACAGTATATTCTGGTTATTAATTGTTAACTCTCTGACAGTATATTCTGGTTATTAATTGTTAACTCTCTGACAGTATATTCTGGTTATTAATTGTTAACCCTCTGACAGTATATTCTGGTTATTAATTGACGATTGTATACAGCTTAGGAAGGACCTGTGGCAAATATAGAGGTACAGACGGTCTCAATTAACCCTCTGACTTCCATACACCTTTCCTCAGCTGTATAAAATCGTCTAATCATAACCTGAATATTCTGCCAAAACGCGTCACAATCCACAAGGTGTTAAGGGCCTAAGCTACATCACGAGGTCTTTACAGCCCATTTACTCTAGCCCCTTTTGAGTCACGTGTTCTGAAAAATAACCCCTTCTGTACCAGCGAGGTATTTTTATTTTATTTTCTAGCTACTTAATGCAGTTTACGGAGGGTTAAATGAGATAGTCTGAAGCCTGATAATGGCTGGAGGCCCTTTTGAAACTAAATAAAATCATCTAATAGTAGCCAGAATAAAGTTAAAAGGACGTCGCCGGTACAGAAGGGGTTAAACAGAAAGATGCAAGTAATGGTGACATCCGGAAACTGCGTGACCGAGGCTATAAGAACCCCTAGACCGTCACGTGAACCCTCAGTGAGTCAGTGGCTCTTCAGTCTCGGTCGTCATAACAGGTACCTCAATCTTCTTCCCTAAGCCGTCTGGGGCCGCTTCACAGGTATTGACGATTTAAGGGAAGGTTTTTAGTTTGCTCCCTAAAACTTCCATCAAACTTAAAATTACACCTCCTAGACCCCCTTTCAAGATAAATGTGTACATTTTTCGGTAGAAAAATTTCCCGGCCAAAGGCCGGTTCCTCTTAGATTACAGGCTCGCTATCGCTCGCCAGGATAAAATCGACACCTAAATGGCACAAAAGGTCCTAAAATTGACAGAAATGGAGAGAAAGCTCTTAGAATCGCCAGACTAATGGGGCGAACGTCTTAAAATATCAAAAGCAATGGGGTAGACATGAGGGAGCAATGGGTCAAGAACATTTGTCCTCAAGTAGAAATCTCCCCTTAAAAAGACGTCGCCGGTACGGAAGGGGTTAAAAGCAGAAGTGGAGATGGGCAGGTGGTCATGTAGCCAAGATGAGAGGACAATAGGTGGAGTGGACAATAGGTGGAGTGGACAATAGGTGGAGTAAAACACCTAAGAGGAGATGGGTCGTTTTTCTGGTCCCCCTTTCTCCCTCGTGTTCAGCTCCATTTGTTTTGAGATCATAAGACGTTCGGCCCATTAGTTTGGCGATTTTAACACCTTTCGCCCCATTTCGTTGTCAATTTTAAGACCTTTCGTGCCATTTAGGTGTCGATTTTTTCCTGGCGAGCGATAACAAGCCTGTAACTTAAGAGGAACCGGCCTTCGGCCGAGACATTTCTCTACCGAAAAATGTACAAATTTATCTTGAAAGAGGGTCAAGGGGGTGACATTTTAAGATTGCTGGAGGAGTAGGAAACAAACTAGAAACCTCCCCTTAACATTATTCTGGCAACTATTAGACGATTTTATTCAGTTTAAAAAGGGCCTCCAGTAACTAACCAGCTTCAAACTTTCTCAATTAACTGTTTTTACTACCACAGCTCCTTCTTAAACTGCACACAATCGTCTAAATATAGGTATAATGCTATATAACACACGTCGCTGGTACTCAAAGGGTTTATAGTTTCTAGAATATCCTTGACTTTGGTTTGCTCTCTCAAGCAGGTATCCCACGAGAGCTTTTATAGTCAAGATTCAGTGATTAAAACATTTCTGACATTTCTTAAATATTTTGCACTGGTATCGGAAACTAGACTGGTGATAGATGAATTTAGGTTACCGAAATATCATAAGCTGCCAGACCAGTGTTGAGGGAAAAAGCGCTCGTGTGATACCGGCTTTACCCACGACGCTCTCTTCCTATCGCTAAGTGTTATTCCTAGCAATGATCTCTTTCCATTGCTCTCTGTACACTCTTAAGGGGGGATGGGCCGGTTTTCTGGACCACTTTCTCCCTCATGTTTAGCCCCATTAGTTTTCAGATGTTAAGATGTTTGCCCCATTAGTTAATCGCCCCATTTCTTCGTCAATATTTAGACCTTTCGTGCTAGTTAGGTATCAAATTTTTCCCTGGCGAACGATAGTAAGCCTGTAATGTTGGAAGAACCGGCCTACGGCCGGAAAATGTTCTACCGAAAAATGGATGTTTTTTTTTTTTTTTTTTTTATGGAGGTCTAGGGAGGAAACTAGACAAATTATGAATACATGCAACAATCGCCCAAAAAGTGAACCAAAAGGGGGGATGGGCCTATTTATTATCTATCAGTCGTCTTCTCCCCATGCAGTGATAAGATTGTAATTTGATAACAGGAAACTTATTAACAGCATCGCCGATTTGTGGTGGTGGTGGTAGTGGTGGAGGGATGGTGGTGATGCTGATGAAAGTGGTGGTGTTAGAGGGTTGGCAGTAGTGGTGGTGATGATGGTGTTGGTGAAGATGATGAACGTGGTGGAGGGTTGGTGATGGTGGTGGTGGTGTTGGTGAAGACGATGAACGTGGTGGTGGTGAAGTGGTGATGGTGGTGGTAGTGTTGGTGGTGATGGTGATGAATGTGATGGTGGTAGTAGTGGTGGTGGTGGTGGTGGTGATTTTGATGTGATGGATTCTCAAGTCTTCTCCTAGGATACTACAGGGGGAGGGGGTTGTTTTTTCTCCCTCATGTTTAATCCAACTAGCTTTGAGATTTTAAGACGTTCGTTCCTTTAGTTTGGCGATTTTAAGACCTATCGCCCCATTTCTTTGGCAATATATATACCTTTCGTACCATTTAGGTGCCAATTTTGTCAGGGACATTTTTCTACCGAAAAATTTACACATTTTTCTTCAGGGATTTTTTTTCTTTTTTTTTTTTTTTTTTTTTTTTTTAAAGCTTACTTTAAGGTCTAGCGAGGAAACTATATAATAAATATATACATAATTAAATAGATAAATAGACAGAAAACTAACCACTACCCCCTTAATGACCAAAGCCTACGAGTATAGCCTGTTCCAGTTTTTGATCAGGATTTTCTTTCCCCTAGACGTGTTGCCTACCATGGCTAAGCATCCCTGCCTGCCCTATAAGTTGTACAGACATATAATGTAAATATGTAACCTCTATATATATACTCAATTATATGGGTATGTGTGTGTGTGTGTGTGTGTGTGTGTGTATTGAACAACTGGAATATATATTATGATATCAAGTCTATCTAACAAACACACGTGAGCTAATAAATGTTTATATACTCCAAGCCGGACTCGAACCTCCGACATTCAGAACGAGTGTCCAAGTTTTTAATCCTCTACACCACTCGTTCTGAATGTCGTAGGTTTGAGTCCGGCTGGGAGTATATAAACGCGTATTATAATGTACCAGATTATGTATTATTGTATTATTGTATTATTATGTATTATTGTGTACCAGATAATCCTAATCATAATTCCCACCTACTGGACTTATTTTTAACAACCAATTCAGAAAATTATGATGTTACAGTGAGGTCACCGCTTGGATCTTCTGATCACTGTCTGATACAGGCCACCTGTCTATCACCTACCACACCTTCCCACTCTGAACCTGTTTTGGTGACTAAATGGCATTACGATAGGGCAGACTGGGAGGGTCTTCAAGGTTTCTTTATTGATATTCCCTGGACCTCTTTCTTTTCTAATGATGCACACTCCACCTTGAGCCACATACAAGATTTTGTAAAAATTGGAATGGAAACTTTTATTCCTCATCAAAAGTACAGTAAAAGATCTAATTCACCTAAATGGTTTGACCATAATTGTGCTAGAGTAACTGAACAAAAAGCAATAGCCTACAATGCATACACAAGATCAAAAACTCATGAAGCCTTTAATTACTTTAGAAACATCAGAAATCATGCCAAAACTGTATTAAACCTAACTAAATCAAACTTTCTCCACAAGCAGGTAAATAAACTTCTAAATAATCCAAATGATAACAAAATATTTTGGTCTACTCTTAACTCATTTAAATCCAACTTCACTACTGCTTCATCCATTCCACCATTAAAATCTCCGACTGGCAATCTTGTAAGTGACCCACGAGGTAAAGCTAACCTTCTTGCCGATATTTTCTCCACCAACTCAACCTCAGATGAAATAAATCAAGATGTCCCTGTACTTAATTTTAATTCGCCTGAAATTCCCTCACTTAAGATCCACACCAGACATGTCAAAACTATTTTGCAGAATCTCTCAGTAGATAAGGTCCAGATGAAATTCCTCCAATAGTACTTAAGAATTGCTCCTTGGTGCTCGCTCCTGTATTGGCAAATGTTTTCCGTCTGTGTACTCATACCTCATGCTTCCCAGTACCCTGGAAAGAAGCAAACATCCATCCAGTTCCTAAAAAAGGTGCCTCTTCAGATCCATCAAACTACAGACCAATAGCTATAACTTCCACTCTTGGTAAAGTCTTTGAAATTATATTAAATAATCACATAATTAAGCATCTTGAGAATAATAAATTAATCAGTGATAGGCAATATGGTTTTAGACGATGTCGA
>CM064581.1:59045589-59260589 GCA_032716605.1 Paralithodes platypus | reverse complement strand
TGGTTTGTTCTTTAGGCTAGGTATCATTTTGGTAACTCTACGTTGAACTCGTTCTAGCTTGTTTATATCTTTTTGGTAATAAGGGCACCAGGATTGAATGCAGTATTCCAGAAGAGGGCGGACTAAGGAATTGTAAAGGGTTAGGATAACTTCTTTGGATTTATGCTCAAATGACCTGCCTATAAAGCCAATTATTTTGTTTGCCTTCTTAACAACTTCTGAACATTGTTGACTCGGTTTTAGGTTACTCGATATTGTTACTCCCAGATCGGTTTCTCTGTTTACATTCTTAAGCTGAGTGCCATTCATCGAATAGTTTGTTTTCTCATTTAGGTATCCGATATGTAGTACTTTACATTTATCCGCATTGAAACTCATTTGCCAAATTTGGGCCCAACATGACAATTTATCTAGATTGTGTTGCATATCGTCAACTTGTTCTTTTGAGAGTACGCTATTTGCAATTTTTGTATCGTCAGCAAATTTTGAGATTGTGCAGGTGAGACCCTCATCTATGTCGTTGATGTAAATTAGAAAGAGAATTGGTCCTAGTACCGATCCCTGGGGTACCCCGCTACTTACATTGGTCCATTTAGATGCCTTACCGTTTATGACTACTCTTTGTTTTCTGTTGCTGAGCCAATTTTCTATCCATTTCAACACACCGTCTTGTATTCCATGCGCTTTTAGTTTTAGCAGTAAACGTTTGTGGGGAACTTTGTCAAAGGCCTTTTGAAAATCAAGGTATATAATATCTACAGCTTTACTCTCATCGTAGAGGTTGAGGATATCGTGGAAGAAGTCTAAGAGGTTTGTTAAACAGGAACGTTTTTTACGAAAGCCGTGTTGAGTATCTTTAAGTATGTTATTTTCCTCTAAGTGATTTACGAGTCTGTCTCGTATGACCGTTTCTAGCATTTTACATACAACTGAGGTTAAGCTAATTGGGTGTGTGTGTGTGTGTCTGTGTGTGTGTCGGTGTGTATGTATGGGTGTGTGTGTTTGTATGGGTGTGTGTGTGTGTGCATATGTGTGTGTCGGTGTGTATGTATGGGTGTGTGTGTTTGTATGGGTGTGTGTGTGTGTGTCTGTGTGTGTGTCGGTGTGTATGTATGGGTGTGTGTGTTTGTATGGGTGTGTGTGTCTGTGTGTGTGTCGGTGTGTATGTATGGGTGTGTGTGTTTGTATGGGTGTGTGTGTGTGTGTCGGTGTGTATGTATGGGTGTGTGTGTTTGTATGGGTGTGTGTGTGTGTGCGTATGGGTGTGCATGTGTGTGTGTGTGTGTGTTTGTATGGGTGTGCGTGTGTGTGTGGGTGTGTTTGTATGGGTGTGTGTGTGTGTGTGTATGGGTGTGTGGGTGTGGGCTTGCGATGCAAAAGATAACTTAAACTATTGTACCGATAGTTATAATTGGTATGCAGGTGTGAGATAGGATAGTTTACGGAGCAAGTAGTCAACGTGTGAATTGTTTGTGTAGTTTAAGAAGGACCTACTGTATGTTACTAAGAGGGTTTATTGAGATCGTATTTACCCATTTGATTCATATAGGTAGATTAATAACTAAATAAAATCGTCTAATGATAACCAGAATATGATGAAAATTACGTCATGTTGGTGAAGGGGTTAAGGTATGAGAGAATGTGTCTGTCTGTGTGTGTGTGTGTTACTCAGTTACTCAGTTACTTGTTTGTCAAGGGGAATCCACGCAATGCGAGCTAAGCTCATTATTATCGCGCCTCCTTAACTGGGAATGTATTGCGTGAAATGCATGTTAAGTGTTTTATGTACTGTTGGAATGGCTGTGGATGTGTGTGTAGTCTGTATTTAGCCAATTGGCGACATCGGAAACGAAGGCTTAGGGTGGATCTGTATTGTACCATTCTCACTATAGACGGTACCGTCTCGCCCGAAGGCTTAGGTAGCCATCAGCTTAGGTGAACCATATGATACCCATCTCGCCTTGTACCATTTTTGCCAACCCCAGATGGGACGTCACAACGTCGTCCACTTATTCCAGGTACCTATTTACAGCTAGGTGAACTGAGGCTAACACATGAAAGGAGACAAGCCCAATTTGTCTCCGCCCGGCCGGGGATTGAACCCCCGACCCCTCGTGTGTGAGACGAGAGCTCTACCTAATAGGCTACGGGCTGTGTGTGTGTGTGTCGGTGTGTTTGTGTGTGTGTGTGTGTGTGTGTATGTCAAGCTCCAGATAGGTGACAGATAATAGAAATGATGTTCATTCTGTCAAGTCAGATAGTTAAGTGTACCACCATTGTTCCGGTCTCTATAAGATAATGTATAGGATACCAATGCATGGTTCCATGTCATCTCAACCAGTAGACCATTTCAACCAGTAGCTCTCAACCAGTGCCAAATTAACCCAGACCAACCAAACCAGTGCCAAAATATAGTACTAACCTAACCTAACCTAACCGTATTGGTTGATTTGGTACTGGTTGAGAGCTACTGGTTGAAATGATCTACTGGTTGAGTTGACCGGTCACCGATACCAATTGCTGACGTAGCCTCGGCCTAGTTGCAAGGATACTTTGTACTGTGTTCGTGGAGCTACAGAGTTTTGCAAACGGAGGTTTCCTCCTGTCTGGTGTTGGGGGTAGGGTGTCAGTGGGGGGCCTGGTAGTTTGGTCTCTTCAAGGGAGGGAAAGGGTAGGAAGGGGTGACGGACAGACACCACCCCGTCACTGCTGTCTGGGATAGGAGTAGTAAGTGGGAACGGGCAGGCACCACCCCGTTCCTACCTTGTGGAGTAGTAGGAGTATAGGGACCCTCACACAGTCAGCAGTGCAAGCTAGAGTCACTAGGAGTAGGGTGAAATTCGGACTCGCGGGCCTATTCGCGGTGAAAATCGATGAATCCTAGTGACTCTAGCAACTCCTGTTAGACTCCCACTCGCTGGCTGTGAAAATCGATGACTCCTAGTGACTCTAGCGACTCCTAGCGACTCTTGTTAGACTCCCACTAGCTCGCACTCCTGAGTGTGTGAGGGCCCCTTAAGGGGGTAACCCCTAGCCAGGGACTTTCACTTCTGGGATTTATATAAACTGTTCGGGGTCTCGCTACAGACGTTTGCGAAGTGTCTGGGTTACAAGTTCTACTATGGATATGCTCTGAAGGCCCAATACGCCAAGGAGGCCTGTAGGAACAAGCCTCTGGGGCCATCACCATTCTTTGACCCTGACCAAAGCCTAGATAACAACACCATCCTCACCACCCTAAAGGTACCTATATTTATAGTTATACTTACCTACTGTAGTGTTGAGGGGAGATATTTTTATATATTTGATGATAATAATAATAGTAATGATGATGATTATAATAATAATAATAATAAGAAGAAGAAAAAATAATAATAATGATAATGATAATATAAAATAATAATAATAATAATAATAATAATAATAATATTAATAACAGTAATGAAAATAAAATATTAATTTATTAATTTATATATTTACTTATATATTTGTATACGGTGTTATATTTATTAGTGGCCCCTCCATCATTGACGAACATGCCTATTACATAAGGCATCCTCTTCAAACACTAATCCGCCGTAGTTTTGAATCTACCGCGCAGAGCATTTAAAAACTGAGGAGCCTTCATCATGAGCGCACGCGACCTCACTCATGGCTTCAGTCATTATGAATTGGGTTCTCACTACGAAAAAACTTCGTAAAAAATAAAAACAAAAAGAAAATAAGAATAACTATCTAATAAGCTTTCCATCATATCGTGGATGTACTTGTGTGGATCTCTGACCAGACGCTGATTCAGGCGTCATTCCTCCTTCTCTGCTCTGTGCTCAGCCTGCCCGGATGTGTCTCCCCACGCTCCGCTAGTTCCGCATTCGTTGCGTCCCTAGTGAGTTTTTTCTCATTTGTTTACTCCAGGATGTATCGAGTAAGGTTAGGATAGGCGTAGCAGGAGTGTCCTGGGCTGGTTGCCCGCAGTGCAGTGTATTTTGGGTCGTGTGTGTGGGGCATCTATTTCGGATGTACCCTCGTGGTCCCGTTGTGAACATGTGAACTTTTTCACAGTTGAGTTAGTTTGTGATGCAGGCGGCTTTCACTACGCGTTAATTATTGCTGCCTTTTATCTTTCTGATGAGGTAAGCTTTGCTTTCTGACGTTCCCAGCGTATTTTTCTTCACTTAGTGAAGTTTTTTCTGGGTCCCGAGTCAGTCTTCCCTTTGCCGGAAGTATTTGCTACAGTGGTGTGTTGGCGGTGGTTCCTGTTGTGATATTTCCAGTGTTTTGTGTATATTTCAACATTTATTATGCCGTCTACCTAGGCCTAGCCAGCCGCTCGTAGCTTTGCCACATGTACAAGTGTTATTGTTTATTATTGATAAATATGCCCTACTGTGTCATGTGTATCCGGGTTTTAGTTGTGTATTGGCTAATTCCTCGGATTATGTTTGTTTCCTGGTTTAGTTGTGTATTGGCTAATTCCACGGATTATTGTGTGACCTTAGGTTAGTCGTGTGTGGCTCTCCTCGTGTCAGTTGTACGTTCAGATGGTGTCTGTTCAGGGTGGGTTTCCGTCCGGCGGGTTTTTTCTCGGTTTCACCATGAAAAAAACCCGGCCGAGAGCCGTGTTGGGCCACACGTGGTTTTAACACTGGCTTGTGTCCCCGGCGATGGGGTGTCTGTGGCTCTCCAGGACTGCGTCTCTGTGGGTGCCTGGTTTCAGGCCTCCTTTGATTCCCGGCGGGATGGCTGTACCCATCTATAAAACGTTGTTCATGCGAACATACGTTATGTAGTTTTTCTACCCGGTTTTACAAAACCACATGAAAAACCTAGCTGTTGTTTAAGGCTTTCCTCCCCGGCGATCTTTTACAAAGAAGTGGGGACAGGAACTTATGGGGTTAACGTTTGGACATCTCACCCGGTGGGTGTACCTGGGTAGGGTGGGATGAACGACTTAAGTCTTTCAGTTAGTTAACCAATCCATTTTAAGTGATACTATGTGTATCGCCGCCTTTACACTTACGGCGATTGAAGGTTCAATTAGAGTTAACATCGATTCTTCACACCCGGCGGGTGCTCCTAGGTGGAGGAACTAAGGAATTTACAAAATTAAATTTCGATTTAACCACTTAATTTAGTGATACAATTAGGTATCGCCGCCTTCAAACTTACGGCGATCTTTTTGTGACAATTCGTTAGACATCAGATCTCGTATCAGCCTGCCCTGTGTTATTCTACTAAAATATTTCAAGGGCCGGCGTCTTTATGGGGGGTTGCTTTGTTCCAAAATTGAATCTTGAGACAGTCACCACCAACAAAAGACTATAAGCGCCATGCTGGACCGTTATATTATGTCAGAGGGTATTCTTCACTTTCTTTAAAAAGATTTGTTTAGATATTCTGAACCTGCGAACATGTTGGGTAAACCTTATGAGCATTAATTCCTGGAAATGTTCTTTTTTTCCAGAGCTGAGCTCCGGCGGACCAATACAGACCCGGCGGTAGTTTTCCCCCACCAGTCTCTGTCATGGCTACCGTGGCCCCAGTCTTTGCTTTGTGCACTACCCCTGCTTGTGCTGGTATCCCTATTTTTGCGAATACCCTTTGCATAAGGTGTGTTAAATGTCTAGACCGTTCAAGGGGTCTCTGGGTAATGCGTAATTGTTCTTTTTGCTCCCAATTAGCTGTAAAGGTCCTTTGCGACAATGATAAGACCGCGGCAGTAGCGTTAAGAGAAGTTAGGCAACAGATGTCAGCCTACACTACCATTGTTGCGCATAAATCACTTCAATGTGACAACGTCCCTCTTTGGGATAGATTGCTCTTCGAACACCCTCCCCCTAAACGTTCCTCTAGAGTCACGAGTCATAAGCCGGCGGAGACTGGTCAGGGTTCTGTATCTTCTGCTGCTACACCAAAACGCCCAAGAGAGCCTACACCCCCGGCATCCGCCTCCTCGTCTCGGGCGAGATCTCGGTCTAGGTCACCTCTCAGACACCAGTCATCTAGTCGTGCCTCTTCACCGGCGAGTAAGAAGAGTAGGACGGAAGGTTCCACCAGTGGTCACGGCGATGAATCCTCCAGATCTAAGAGTAGTTCACGGTCACACCGTAGCCATAAATCCTCCAAAAAGGATTCCCATAAACGGAAGTCCTCTCTACATTCACCAGCTTCTAGTGCCTCTCATCGTACCTCTACCCCAGACAGAGTTTGTGTTACGGCCCAAGGGTCCAGTGCGGCGCCTGTCCCTAAAGAGGATTTACCACTTAATATTTTAACCCTGGAATTGGAAAGTTCAGGGGGTTCAGTAATTGAGAATGTTTCAGACTCCCAAGAGAGCGTAGGCCAGGGCCTCGGTGTTTGGCGGTTTGCTCAACCAGGGTCTGACCACCCACGTCCGACTCAAACGAGTCACACAGTAGCCGATGTCCACAGGGACGCGGCGATCCCATCCTCTATTCCTGACTTATCTTGGCAACAAGGTACCCCAGCCTCGGCGGGATCTTCTCAGGAGGATCAGGAGGAGAAAGACGAAGTTTCAATAATTTCGGAGATGGAAGGGCAAGAGTCAGGCTCAGGCTTAGACGCCGCGCAGGATATTAATGATTCACCTGTAAGTTCATCATCAAACCAGTTTGTTACGGCGCAAGAAAATAATGGGCTGCTTACTCATGCTTTATCTAAATTTTTTGGCCAACAACAGGAAAACCCCACAATGGACTTGGGGGCTCCCACGACAAGTTCTACGGTACGGCCTCTGATGACTTCGATTGATTTATCTAAGATCCCTAACCCTCCCACTCTGTTAACATCAGGGATCACTAGGCCTGCTACGGCGGCATTGACAACTTCAAATGTCAGGGTCATAACGGATGTCAATCCACCCCCTCTAGACAAAGCGCCTCTCAGAAAGGTAGCTATGCCCTTGCTTTATGGGCCAGACGAGTCATGGGTCCTTTTGACCCTCACTAAACCAGAGCTCGCCCAACCTACCTTGTCAGGGGAACTCCCAGTACCGCGTGAGTGGGTCATCCAGGGCAATAAGTCAAAGAAATTAAGGGCCTTGGATACTTTGGGTAATGTTCTGGACGTAAACATCAAGGCTATACCTAGTTATTATCACCAAGACTATTTTGTGTATGCTTCTAAGCCAGCTTTACCCCCTGCCTCAGCTTCGAAACTATTTTCAGACTGGTCTAAGCTGGATGGGTTTAATGATATTAAGACTCTGTCAGCTCTCACTCCTGAACTAGATTTACAGACCGTCACAGACGACGCAGCTAATCCAGTTTTGAAGGTGGGGCAGTTGGGTCCAGGACCTTGGGTAGATTGGGAGGTAGAGGCTCAAAACTTTGCAACCACTTTCACTTCTAAATCTTCCCACTAGATCCCTCAAGATACTCATTCATGGTTCTCCATGCCGGTGGGTTCTGCCGGCGGAGTCCCGTCAGCTTTGTTTTCTTTTCTAGCTGCCCCTAAGATTAATCTTTGTGAGCTGAAAGACCCGTTCACTACCCCTACCCCTACCCACCTAGACAGAGAATTTAGGCTACGGGGGAAAGCTTTTCGCCTGTTCTCGCAGTACATAGTATCTCAGCAGGTGGCTAAGTCTTTACTACGGTCCACTCAGGCAATCGCAGATGCGGATGCCAGAAGATCGGTTGAGTTATCCCGGCGACTGATTCTCCAGTCGTCAATCCAATCCGTGGGTGACATACGCACCGCCTTGCTTGAGGCGGTACGAGCACGACAAGATCTTAGGATGTCGTTAGTTCGCAAGCTACCTGATCGCATTGCGAATCAGGTGGTTATGTCACCAGTGCTTACTCCCTCTTTAATGACCCCTGAAGTGTGGCGAACGGTGTTCAATATGGCACAGGCCGTTAAGCACAGTCCCACCCCTTCTAAGAAACCTGCATTTAACTTCCCCAAACCCAGGCCTACCGCTAAAGCTCAGCCAGGGGGATCTAAACCTTTTCTTCCGCCTAAGTCCTCCCACTCCCCCCAAGGTCAGTACAGGCATAGACAGAGTAGGTTTTCAGGTCAGAGAGGACGCGGCCAGAATACGCCAGGTCAGGGCCAGTCTTCGGCCAACACCAGCCAGCCGGCAAAGCGTCCAGCACCACCAACCCCACCATCAAAAAACTAAAGTCTCTCTCACTCCCGGTGCCAACCTTAAGGCCGGAGGAACCGAGGGCAGTACAGCCGGCGAACCCTTGTCTGCTAACTGGGTCGTTCCGAACGTGTCACCAAGCATGGCCGTTAAACACTTGGGCACGGATGGTGGCACGCAAAGGCATCACTTGGCAGTGGCTCCAGCGACCTCGCTTACGTCAGCCGACAACGGCGAATTTTGTTTCTTTAGAGGTGGAGTCACTGGTCCAGGAAATGATTGCCAAGAATGTCATCATCCCGGTCCCCCCAAATTACCCTGTATTCACGTCCAAACTATTTTTGGTTCCCAAAAGGGACAGTGTTCAGATGAGGCCGGTCGTCGACCTGTCTTATCTGAACCTTCACATTCACAACGAATCTTTCAGAATGTTAACAGTACACCAAATCAGGCTAACACTTCCGCCGGGAGGTTGGATGTGTTCACTAGACCTGACAGACGCCTATTGGCACGTATCGGTCAACAAAAGATTTCAAAGGTTTTTGGCCTTACGGATCAGGCACCAAAATTTTGTTTTTCAGAGGATGCCGTTCGGCTTGAACCTAGAACCTCGATTATTCACAAAACTAGTCCGGCAAGCCCTGATGCCATTGTTAAAACAGGGGATTAGAGTGTTGTGGTATCTAGACGACTGGCTGGTGGTGGCAGAGACACAACAATTATGCATAAAACATGTCAATATCATTTTAAATCATGTCAAAACTCTAGGCTTCAAGGTAAATCTGGTAAAGTCAAACCTTGTTCCCTCACGAGTAATTCAGTGGATAGGGCTGGTCTGGGACACGGCCGCTCTCACTCTGAGTCAGAGTGTGGACAATCGCAACAGGTTTCGCAGGAAACTGTTCAGGTTTCTTCACAGTCTGATTACGACGCGGAGGGTCTGGGAGTCTCTGGTCGGCTCTCTCAACTGGATTCAACTAACTGTCAAGTTGGGCCGGTTGAAAGTAAAACGATTAATATTGGAAGGCAACAAATATTTCCCGCTCTTACCGGCGGGAAAATTATGGCCCATCCCAAAATTAATCCACACCTTACTAGCGGTCTGGGCGAAGAGGGAAACGTTGCACTCAATAATGTCATGGACCTCTCCTCCACCAACGGTATGGGTAGACACGGATGCGTCAGGCACAATAGGGTGGGGATTTCAGTCAAATCAGGGGCACCAGGGTCAGGGGCTTTGGTCCCACTTAGAAATCTCTCACATCAATGTCAAAGAATTACTAGTCCCCTTGTATTTCCTTCAGGCTCACGGCCCGGCGTTACGGGGCAAGTCGGTGGCCTTCAGAATGGACAATCTGAATGCAGTCCACTGTATTCAGAAACAAGGGTCAACGAGGTCAAGGAGGTTGCTAAACGTGTCGGAAGAGATTTTTGCTCTAGCCAACAGACTAGATATTTATCTTCACGCATCTTATCTCCCAGGCGTAGCGAACGTCTGGGCAGACGCTCTGTCCCGGAGACAGAGCACGACAGTAGAATGGGAGCTCAAGCAACCCATTTTCAACCTAATGATTGCAGAGCTCTCCCATCCACAAGTGGATCTTTTTGTGTCCGAGGAGACTCACAAACTCCCTCTATACCTCACCCGCCGGGCGAAAACGCCGGCAGGGGGGCCAGACGCCCTAGTGACAGACTGGAACAGATGGAGCTCCATCTATCTGTTTCCGCCGCCAGATGCGTCACTAATGTGCCACGTAGTGAACAAACTACGAGATTATCGAGGCTTAGTCTCACTAATCGCGCCCCTGTGGCCGGCGCAGTTGTGGTACCAGCAATTGAAAACGTGGTGCCCGGACCCGGTATCGCTCCCGGTCGGGTATTTCCACTTAGACACGATTGGCAACCTAGCGACCTCGCTGACTTTTGCATTATGGACATTCAGGAGGCCAAGTGGCTAGCACCATACGGTAGAGATGTGACCAATAAATTACTCAATCAATATACTCAGTCTACAAAACGACAGTATCAATCACATTGGCAAGCCTTTACTTCTTGGATCGTTAGAACAGAACAAACTGTACCCTCAGTGGTATTAGTTTTTAATTATTTGAATTATCTGTTTGAGCAGAAACGTTTATCTGTGGTAACATTAAAAAATCACTTAACTGCGATTAGAGTGCCCTTTTTAGACCTTACGGGTCTCTCCATACCGGTAGCGGAGGAAACAGGTTTTATGAGAGCATGTTTTAAACTCCGCCCACCTCCCCGTCAGCTCATGCCTACTTGGTCTCTGGACAAAGCTTTGTCTTTACTTCACTCTCGTCTGTACCAAAATACTGCAGACTTTGCATTACTCTTAAAAAAGGCGGTTTTCCTTTTGGCTTTGGCCACCGGAAACAGAGTGTCTGAGCTGGCGGCGATGAGCAACACACCTAATTGTCTTAGGTTTGGTAGACTTAATGAATGTATTTACATTGCACCTTCCCCAGGTTTTGTAGCCAAGAATGAGCATAGTACACACGTGTTTTCTGAGTTCACGGTGCCGGCATTAAAAAAGGGAAAGGTGCATCATAATCTATGTCCAGTGCAAGCTCTAACCAAATATTTGAGAGTAGCTCCTCGAAACCCCCAAGGTGCTTTGTGGGTAGCAAGTACGGGTAAACACTTACTTAAACGGCGATTAGCCTCTCTTCTGGTAGAAGTCATTAAAGAAAGTAATCCCGGCGTTGTGGGTCGGGCCCACGATTTACGCAAATGGGCAGCCTCTTTACGTTTCCTGAAAATTTTTTCAGTAGAAGATATCGCGTCCACGCAGTTGTGGGCGTCTAATCATACGTTTCTGTCTAGTTACTTGTCAGTTGCTCTAGACAAACCTTCCTTACCATGTATAGCTTTAAGGCAGAGGATCTAGGTGGCCCTGCAGTCACTTTTGTTTACTTTCACGGGAAAGGGGGGGGGGGGGGTGCAGTCAGTTGACATAGGACACCCTAGACCCCGCCGGAGTATGAGAGCTGTGATACAATTTAAGGTTAAAATGTGATATGAAAATTTCTCAGCGAGAAATTGTGCTAGTACAATGTTAAGTACAAAACAACGGTGTTGTTATAGTAGTTTTAGCTGCGAAAGCAATTTAATATTAGAACAATGGAGTTCCTTTGCAATTTATCTCCAAGTTTATTTTGGGGTTTATTATGTGCACATAATTATAAACTTATAACTTGTTATTTTTTTTCACCACTCGTTGAGTGGGGTGCCTTTGTAACTACAGATCTGTGTTCAGAATCTTCAGGGTTACCCATTTTTTTGTCGGGCAGGCTTCTTTGAAGCACGCACCTGCTTGAACCCCTTTTTCTTGTATATTTTCGGACTACGCCGTGTTAAATATATTTTTCAAAAGTAAGAATACTATGTGGTTGTTTTTATTATCTGCTTTTCTAGAGTTATGATATGATTACGAATGTCCCCCTCCAGTCTTAGAAATCAGGCATGTTCGTCAATGATGGAGGGGCCACTAATAAATTATAGGTTTGACTCCTGTAAGGAGATAAAGAAAACCTAATATTTAGTAGTGGCACCGTAATCATTGACGACTGGGGCCCTCCCGACCGTCCCCTTCCCATTCGTTGATGTATTGAGGATTTTGGTTTACTTGATATGTCAGTGAAGGAGGAATGACGCCTGAATCAGCGTCTGGTCAGAGATCCACACAAGTACATCCACGATATGATGGAAAGCTTATTAGATAGTTATTCTTATTTTCTTTTTGTTTTTATTTTTTACGAAGTTTTTTCGTAGTGAGAACCCAATTCATAATGACTGAAGCCATGAGTGAGGTCACGTGCGCTCATGATGAAGGCTCCTCAGTTTTTAAATGCTCTGCGCGGTAGATTCAAAACTACGGCGGATTAGTGTTTGAAGAGGATGCCTTATGTAATAGGCATGTTCGTCAATGATTACGGGGCCACTACTAAATATTAGGTTTTCTTTATCTCCTTACAGGAGTCAAACCTATAATATATATATATATATATATATATATATATATATATATATATATATATAATTACTCATTTACTTACTTATTTCTTTATATACGGTATTTTAGTTGGAGGGTTGGCAAGCAAACTTCGAACCTGTGTTCAAGGGTGACTTTCTCCGGATGATGACCACCATGTACCACTCAGCTCTCACCAACCTCACCTGCGCTCTACAGGGCATGGACATGGTCAGTTCTTACATACAGTTTACATTTAACACTTACACTGCGGGCATATTTCCGCCACATTAGGGCTCATTTCAGGCACTCTTGATTGATTAAGCAAGTGTCTGAATAAAATCAAATGTATTCAGCCAAAAACTAGAAGAAAATAGCTTCAAAATTACATCAAAACGAGCTTTGTAGCGCGCAGGCTTCATCCGCAGCGCTACCATAGATATTCGCTAATACTGAGCAATTATCGCTAATGTCGTGCTACATTTGTCTTTGGCAGCGCTGTATGTCTAGCGAGAGTATAGCTTATACTCCTCAGTGCCCCGGCCGGCTGGCTGGAGAGAGGATGGGTGGCATGCCGCGCTCCCATTCACTCGCACTTGATTCTACAGGCTTTAAGAGGCTTTAAAAGCCTGTAAATTTCTGTAAATTGCATGGCATTCCGGAACATCTCGCGCAGTCAATGGGTTAACTTGCTATTTATCACAAACTCATATAATTGTTGCATCTCTATTGAATATATATGTGTACAGCTCCAACTTCCGTATACTTAGAAACTGGCGCGTGGTCTCTTTCTCGCCAGCTTAGCCCATACAGTACCAGCGACGGCTGACGTCCGTCAGTTAAAAAGTTACGCGCCGGTACCAACGACGGCTCTCATTCATCAGTAATATTATATTACTGATGAATGAGAGGTCATATATTACTAATATATGACCCTTGTTCCGGCTAATATCTAGCGGGAGATGCTAACATGACTGGGAGGCACTGTTGTGAGGAGTTGGCAACACTTCTCATCCTCCCTCTCAGTTGCTCCAGGCCATCTGAGTCAGTCACCCAGCAACTCTTGTGAGGAAAGGGTGTTGTCTCGTCGCTCTTGGCAACAAGGCTGGTACTAGAGGGTACTATTAATCTCATATGCCATGGTACAGTAGGGGTTGGTATAGACTTGCATTAAGGGGATATTTTTTGTTTGTTCCCTAGACCTCCATCAAACTTAAAATTACACTCCTTAGACCCCTTTTCAAGATAAATTTATACATTTTTTGGTAGAAAATGTCCCGGCCAAATGCCAGTTCCACTTAAATTACAGGCTTGCTATCGCTCACCAAGGAAAAAATTGACACCTAATGGGCACGAAAGGTCTTAAAATTGACAGAAATGGACGAAAGTTCTAAGAAATTGCCAAACTAATGGGGCGAACGTCTTAAAATCTCAAAAGGAATGGGGCTAAACATGAGGGAGAAAGAGATCCAGAAAAAATCCTTCAGTGGAAATCTCCCCTACTATTTTTTCTTTTTCTTATTTCAGTTACATTTATACGATTTTATTAAGCTTAGGAAGGATGTATCATATATGGTAGCCAAAAGGATTAAATATGATAGTCTGCAGGCTATTAATGGGTATACCTATCTACCTACCTACCTCCTACCTATGTGGAGTTCGCCAATCTTGCTAGTGGCACCGAAGAGCGCACCGCCCTTCGTTGTTGTTTGAGAATTGGTGCAGCAGACTATTCGAAGAGGTGGAGCGCACCCTTGTGAAGATGGGCTCGTCTGGCACTTTTTGTAGTTCGACATCGAGAGCTTTCTTGAAGCTGTCTAACGAGACACCTCTCATGTCTCTCACTCGCCGCGAGAGTTTGTTGAAGAGATGTGCTCCTCTATGTGATAACCTGCCCTCTCGCAGAGAGCCCATAGCCCCCCGATTTATCATCTTGGGGATCTCGCATTCCCAGCCTCTCCTATCATTGAATTTCATTGCTATTGGTGTATGTAGATTTGGTACAAAACCCTCTGCGATTTTCCACGTATATATTATTAAGTATTGTTCCCTTCTACGTTCCAACGAATATAGTTTGAGTGATTTTAAGCGATCCCAATAGTGTAACTGTTTTACGGAGTTTATATGTGAGGTGAAGTTCCTTTGTACACTTTCTAAGTCATTAATTTCACCTAATTTGTATGGGGATGTTAATACGTTACAGTATTCTAGCCGCCGTAGCACCAGGGATTTGAAGAGTGTTATCATAGGCAATACACCGCGAGTTCTAAATGTTCATAGAATCCAACCTGTTAGCCGTTTCGCAGCTGCAACTTTGACCTGGTTATGTTCTTTGAATCCCATATTTTCAGACATTATCACCCCAAGGTCTTTCACATTGTCTTTACGTTCTATTATGCGATTGGATTCTGTTATGTAACTTGTGCTCTCTTTAACGAAATCCTTATCTCCGTATCGTATTAATTGAAATTTGTCTTCATTAAATTGCATGTTATTTTCCCTGGTCCACTGGAACACCTTATTTATGTCCTCTTGCAGCCGGCCCGTGTCTTCCTGTGTCTTTACTATCATACTCAGTTTTGTGTCATCCGCAAAGGAGGATACTGTACTGTGTCTTGTGTTGGCATCTATGTCACTTATTAGAATGAGGAAGAGAAGGGGCGCTAGTACTGTTCCTTGGGGAACTGAGCTTTTGACGTCTGAAGCTCAGATGTTACTTGGCTTACTGCTACTGATTGTTTTCGGTTCACGAGGTAGTTGTATATCTACCTTCCGATTTTACCTGTTATCCCTTTTGCTTTAAGTTTGTGTGCAATAATACCGTGATCACATTTATCATATGCCTTAGCAAAATCGGTGTAGATGACGTCTACGTTTTTCTTTTCTTCTAGGGATTTAAGAATTCTGTCTTAGTGTTCCAATAGTTGCGAGAGACACGATCTTCCTGCTCTGAACCCATGTTGACCAGTGTTGTGTAGTTCATTTTTTTCCATATATGTTGAGATTTTGCCTCGCAGGACTCGCTCGAAAATTTTAATGATGTGGGAAGTCAGAGCTACTGGGCGATAGTTTTTTGGTAGTGCTTTACTCCCTCCTTTATGCAAAGGGGCTATTATTGCGTTTTCAAATTATCCGGTATTTCTCCAGTGTCTAGACTCCTTCTCCACATTATAGCCAGGGGTTTTGAAAGGTTTTCCTTACATTTCTTTATTAGGATTGAACTCCACGAGTCCGGGCCTGGTGCCGAGTGGGATGGCATGTTGGCGATGGCTTCTGCTATATCTTTTGGTCCGAAACTAATGTCCAGAATCTGGGGGGTTTATGGGGGGGGGGGGGATTATTCATGAAAAATTCATTTTGGTCTCTGATTGCTTTTGCTTCGTCAGGCTTACTGAAGGCTTTTTCATACTGTAGACGTAATAGTTCACTCATTTCCTTTTTGTCCCCTGTGAATGACCCATCATCTTTACTTAGTGGGCCGATGTTTGATGTGGTTTTAGTTTTATGTTTAGCATATGAAAAGAAGTACTTGGAGTTTTCCTTTGTGCTTGCAATAGCTTTGCTCTCCTCTTCTATTTGTTGTAGCTCATAGGAGATTCTTAGTCGTTGTTCAATTTCCACAATTTCTCTATCTATTTGGATCTTTTGTCTTTCCTGTAGACTTTGTTTTGTGCATCTTTCTGTTAGTAATTTTCTTCTTCTGTACAGCTTCCTTCTTTCCCGTTCTTGTTTGCTTCTTCGTCTTGTTTGTCTTTTTGGTATGTGGTGGCTACAGATCTGGGTCATGGTTTCCGTTAATAGGACTAGGCATTCTGATGGTGTCCGGTTGTTCATTAAATCTTCCCAGTCCATTTCCTCCATTTCTTGGTTTACCTCTTCCCACCTAATATTTTTACTGTTGAAGTTAAATTTGCTGAATGGACCAGTTTTTGATCTAGTTTCTGAGGTGTTCTGTACACATACTAGGGTTGTTTTGATCTCAATTAATTTATGATCTGAGTATGTTGTGTCCGATATGTTAACACTAGGTTGTCATTATTAGCGAAGACAAGGTCTAAGATATTGTTTTCACGTGTGGGTTCGGCAATATGCTGGTTAAGACTAAAAAAGTTGCAAAGATTAAATAGTTCTCTTGCATTTGCTTCTCTGGCGTTTATCGACACTACTTGGTCTTCTAGTTGCCTCCACTTGATGTTTGGTAGGTTAAAATCTCCTAACCACATAATATTTGGTGTCAGGTTTCCCAGGGCTTCCACTTCTGATGTTATCATGTTGAGCTGGGGGTTTGAATTCTTCTAAGGAAGAGTCAGGAGGTCTGTATGTAACAATAACTGCTAGGTTTAGGGATTCTATTTTAACTCCAAGTATTTCTACTACTTCGTTACTGTTATTTAGAAATTCAGTAGATATCAGCGAGTCATGAATGTACAAAGCTATACCTCCATGAGTTCTATGCGTTCTGTCCGCCCTATGTAGGTTATAACCAGGAATCCATACTTCACTATCTGTCTGATCCTTAATATGGGTTTCTGTGAGAGCCGCAAATATAGCGTTTCCTTCTTCTAGCAGGCCCCTAATAAATGGTACTTTGTTTGTGGTTCTATTTTTAAGACCTTGGATGTTTGCAAACAAGACGGGGGAGGGACTACTATGTGTACCTAGTAGTCCTCGGGGGATATTTGGTGTTGTTCGTAGAGCACATCCTTGTGCCACGCTCGGGAGGACAGGAGGTACTCTAGCTGGGCTATTTGTTCTTCCAATTCTCGCACTTTGTTCATCTTGTTCTGCCATTTCCCATAGTGTCTTCTTCCTCTGTCTCGTCCTCGCAAAACTGGAGAGTTTTTTTGGTTAGCATTTGTGTTGTTTGTGGCTATCCTCCAAGTCCCCCTAATATGGACATCTGAGCATTTGTTATCATAGCATTTCTTACTGTCTAGTGATGACTGGCAGAGGGGTGGGTGGTGGTATTTGCAGTTTTCACCAAATCTGCATTTGCCATCTCTGATCATATTGTTGCAAATTTTGGGGTGCTCAAATCTGCATTTTACTCCATTAAGTTCACCTTTTGGTCCAAAGTGGCGCATTCTTTTCAGGTGATATCTGCATACAGATGAAGCTGTATTGGTTGTGGTTGGGGCACCCTGTACTGCCGTGGTTGTGGTAGATGGCAGTTGGTTTTGATTTTGAGGGCTATCCCCTTCATTCCTCTTACGATGTTGTAGCTCGGGGGAGTTGGGTACAAAATAAAGTCCTGTCTGGGTGGTGGTTTGTGGTGACATAAGGGTCTCGGTTGGGCAGATAGAGGGTGGAGGGGGCGGAGGGGGCTGAGAGGTAACTTGTGGGGGAGTGGTTGGTTGTGAAGGGCAATGTGGGGGCAATTGAGGTTGAGAGTCACGTGGGGTGGTGTGAGGTTGAGAGTACGTGGGGGTGTAGGGGGCTGAGAGTTGTGGGTATTTGTGCGTGAGGGAGAGTGTGCGCACATAGGTGACAATGTATCACTGTAGTGGGACAGCCAGTAACTAAGATCTATGAATCGTGAGTGTGATGTTAAATTTGTTGGGGACTGTGTTTTGTTGTCAGAATGGGGTGAAATATTTTCATTTAGCAAGGCCATTTGGACTTTCTGGCCAATTTTCTCCATTACATCAGTAAATTCTTCTTGTAGCATAACAGGGGCGTCTTTCAGCATTTTCTTTAGTTTAAGCTCATTTAATTCATTGAAGCAATTTACACATGTTAGTCCTTTTTTTCCTTTGTTGTGCTTGCCCATGCATTGCAGATGAAATAGCAATTTACATTCTTCACATTTGGCATTTTGGTCCTCGGACTTTACCTTGCATTTAGCATCCTTTCTAAGCTGAATATAATCATCAAATAGTTGCCAGAATATAGTTAAAAGGACGTGACCGATGCTGAACGGGTTAACCCATACAGTACCGGTGACGTACTTCGCATTATATTCTGGCAACTATTAGACGATTATATTCAGATTAGGAAGTACATCTATCCATCAAAAGGTTTCAGACTATTTCATTTGATCCTTTAAGCTATGACAAATCCTTCCGAAGCTTAACACAATCATCTAATAGACAGTAATAATGTCTGAAATATGATGGAAATGATGTCACCGGTACTGTATGGGTTTAATAAAATAATGAGCAACTACTAACTACCCCTCTTGCAGGTGGATGGTGACTTGAACCTTCTGGTGGACAACATCATCGGACACTACCGGAGCGCCAACCTCAGTGACCCTCTCACCCAGGACCTTGTCGAGGGGGTTAATTACTGCAGCCAGATGTCGGTGGGTGGGGAGAGAGTGTTAGAGTTAAAGAGAGAGAGGGGGAGGTACATAGTACAAAGGAGTACAAAGGAAATCAAGCAACAACAGTTTTAGCGACCCCTCAAAGTTGTTTGCCCTCTAAATCACTGCTGTTCAATGTGTCCAACAGTGGTTCAAAGTGGATAAGGGATAATTGGAAGGGGAAGCACTGCCTTAAGACCAATGTCCTTGGCAGGGTTAGGAGATGTTAGTAGGGAACAATTTGGGTTAATAACATAACACAAATGCAATCAGTCACAGGTTTAAGGCGAGGTGTTTGTCTAAGCGATGTTTAGAGGAATCAACGGTGCTACAGTCTATAATATCTCGAGGAAGCCCATTCCACAAGTTCACAACTCCATTTAGAAGACATTCTTAGTTTCAAGCCAGTTACAAGATTTACCAATAACTTTGCAACCATTTCCCCATGTGTAGTTTGATTGGTCGTTCGTAATATACTTTTTACAGTTAATATTGTCGATGCCTTTGATGATTTTGAACACTTGAATTAGGTCACCCCTTAATCTGCGCTGGGTTAAAGGAAATAAACTTAATTCTCTAAGCTGCTCCTCGTATGTTTTGTTTCTTAGATTTTGTATCATTTTGTTAACTCTATGTTAAACTCATTCAAGTTTATCGAAATCTCTTTGGTAGTAGGGGCACCAGGATTGAACGCAATAGTCCAGGAGAGGGCGGACTAAGGAATTGTAAAGTGTGAAAATTATATCTTTGGATTTATGCTCAAATGACCTGCCTATAAAGCCAATTATTATATTTGCCTTCTTAACAACTTCTGAACATTGTTGACTTGGTTTTAGGTTACTCGATATTGTTACTCCCAAATCAGTTTCTCTGTCTACACTCTTAAGCTGAGTGCCATTCATTGAATAGTTTGCTTTCTCATTTCAGGTCCCGATATGGAGTACTTTACATTTATCCGCATTAAAACTCATTTGCCAAATTTGAGCCCAACTTGATAGCTTATCTATGTTATTTTGCATATCTTCTACATGTTCGTTTGAGAGTACAGTATTTGCAATGTTTGTATTGTCTGCAAACTCATCTGAGGCCCTCATCTATGTCATTTATATAAACTAGGAAGATAACTGGCCCTAGAACTGATCCCTGGGGTACCCCGCTAGTTACATTGGTCCATTTTGATGCCTTACCGTTTATGACTACGGTACCCTTTGCTTTCTTTCACTGAACCAATTTTCCATCCATCTCAACACTCCCCTTTGTATTTCATGCGCTTTTAATTTTATCAATAAACGTTTGTGGGGTACTTTGACAAAGGCCTTTTGAAAATCAAGGTATATAATATCTACAGCTTTACTCTCGTCATATAGGTTTAGGATATCGTGGAAGAAGTCTACGAAGTTCGTCAAGCAGGAACGTTTGTTTGTTACGGAAGCCATGCTGAGTATCTTTGAGTATGTTATTTTCCTCCAAGTGATTTACGAGTCTGTATCTTATGAGTGTTTCTAGCATTTTACAGACAACTGAGGTTAATCTAATTGAACGATAGTTACTAGGTAAAGATTTGCTGCCTTTTTTAATATTGGTCTTACATTAGCGAGCTTCCACTCATCAGGCATAGTCCCGGACTGCAAAGATTTGTTTAAAAGCAATGTCAGTTGTTTGGAGAGCTCACATTTATCTTCTCTTAGAACTTTAGCTGATAGTGTCGGGTCTAGGTGATTTGTTTAACTTAAGTTTCTCCAAACATTTCAGTACTTTTCTCTCTGTAATGTTGATATTGCTTAGACCATCATAATTGTCTATCTGAGCTGGCGGTGTTGTAGGGATATCAATAATGTCTTTTGTTGTAAAAGCTGATGCAAAAAATGTATTAAGGACATCACTTATCAGATTCTGTTCTTCGTCTTTGGTGTAATCTCCGTTCTCATCTACTAACGTTCCAATAGTTGAAGTGACTACTTTCTTCTTTCTGAAGTAACTATAGAATTCTTTCGGGTTTGTTTTATTTTGATTCACAACATGTAAGTCCATGGTCTTTTTACTCTCCTTAATTAACGCCCATTCCCCGTTCGGAATCACCAGAGCCGCCTACCACTGCTGCCCCACAAGAACCTGGTGTCCCTGAAGGTGCAGAGGGTCCTGGCCTACCGGGAGTGTGAACTGAAGGCCCGATCCCTTACCTGTTACAAGGAGATGCTTAGGACCAGCCTCTACATCTACGACACCACTGCTCTGCCTGATGATGGGAGGACGAGTGTGGAGGACAGACTGGCGAACCTTATGATGGGATGCTATACTTCTAACGAACTGAGTCTTTTCCTGTGAGAGAGAGAGAGAGCGAGTGAGAGTGAGAGTGAGTGATGTGTGGGGGAGAGAGAAGGGGGGGGGGGTAGAGAGAGAGAGAGATAATCCAGCTTGTACCTCTACGACGCCACCGCTCTGCCTGATGATGGGAGGACGAGTGTGGAGGACAGACTGGCGAACCTTATGATGGGCTGCTACACTGCTAATGAACTGAGTCTGTTCCTGTAAGAGAGAGAGAGAGAGAGAGAGGGATGGTGTGTGTGTGTGTGAGGGAGAGAGAGACCGCTCTGCCTGATGATGGGAGGACGAGTGTGGAGGACAGACTGGCTAACCTTATGATGGCAACCTACACTGCTAACCAACTGAGTCTGTTCCTGTGAGCGAGAGAGATAGTGAGAGTGAGTGATGGGGGGGGGGGGGGAGAGAGAGAGAGAGACCAGCTTGTACCTCTACAACACCACCGCTCTGCCTAATGATGGGAGGACTAGTGTGGAGGACAGACTGGCGAACCTTATGATGGCAACCTATACTGCTAACCAACTGAGTCTGTTCCTGTGAGCGAGAGAGAGAGAGAGAGAGAGAGAGCAAAATTATAGAGAGTGATTGAGAGAGAGAGTGTGTGAGGGAAGTTATAGAGAGTGATTGAGAGAGAGAGAGAGAGAGGAGGGGGGGGGAGAAGATAAGGGAGACAGAGACAGAGAGGTTGAACCAAAATCAGATCATGGTAAGATTATCAAATTGATGTGTTTATATAAAGTTTAGAGGTACGGTGGCGCTAATAAGTCATGTTTCAGCTGTCATTACGTTTGGTTCGCTCTGTGCTGTATTAATGTCTGTCAGATGTTGAATAGGGTGAGTAAGTGTAGGAACATGTTTGTATATCTCACTCGAAAACAAGAAATCGTGTTTAAATATGACTGATACCAATTATGGATCAAAATATACTGGGTCCCAAAAGGTGACTTATTTGGCCGACTGTACGTGTTTTACTTGCCTTAGTTAACCCTTTAAGGATTATGCCGCGTTTTGATAGTTTATTCTGGCTATCATGAGACAATTAAATACAGCTTAGAAAAGACCTGTGGGAATGAGAAGGGTAAACACTATCTCAATTTACCCTCTGACTTCCACATACCCTTCCTCATCTGAATAAAATCGTCTAATAATAACCAGATAAACAAAAACGAAATAATAGCATCTTAAAAGGGTTAAATATAGAACACTTAAAATATATTGCCTATTTACAAGTTTAATGTAAATCTATTTGCAATGAATGTTAACAGAAGATAATTTAACCCCTTCTGTACCGGTGACATCCTTTACATTATTTGCAATGAATGTTAACAGAAGATAATTTAACCCCTTCTGTACCGATGACATCCTTTACATTATATTCTGGCAACTATAATCAGCTTAACCCCCGGGGGGATGGTTCACTTGTTGGCCGTTTTTTGCATGTATTCATTATTTTTCTAGTTTCCTCCCTAGACCTTCATCAAATTTAAAACAACATCCATTAGATCCCCCTTGTAGATTAATTTGTACATTTTTCGGTAGAAAAATGTCCCCGGCCGAAGGCCGCTTGTTCCAACATTACAGGCTCACTATCGTTCGCCAGGGAAAAAATCGACACCTAGATAGCACAAAAGGTCTAAATATTGACGAAGAAATGGGGCGAAAGGTCTTAAAATCTACTAACTAATGGGGCAAACATCATAACATCTGAACACTAATGGGGCTAAACATGAGGGAGAAAGTGGTCCAGAAAACCGGCCCATTCCCCCGATGAATGTTATAAGCCGGTATCACACGAGAGCTTTTATAGTCAACATTCCATGATCAACATTTTTCTGGCAACATTTCTGGAATATTTTGCACTGGTATCGGCAACTAGACTGGTGGTAGATGAATTTAAGTAACCGATATGTTTTACAAGTTGACCCCACAAGCTGCCAGACCAGTGTTGAGGATGAATGTTGAGGGAAAAAGAGCTCGTGTGATACCGGCTTTAATCATTTTAGCTACCATATATCCTACCTTAAGCCGCTGTCACACGAGCGCTTTTTCCGTCAATTTTCCATGAGCAAGTTTTTTCTCGTATTATTTCGGGACTTTTTGGCACTGGTATCGGTAACTAGACTGAAGGTAGATTATGTTAGACGGCTGAATTCTAATGAAGTGTAATTTTTTAAGCGCCTAGACCATAATTGCCCGTAAAAATTGCTCGAAAAGGGGCTCGTGTGACCCATGCTTAAGCTTCATAAAATAGCATAAATGTAACAAGAATATAATTATATAGACGTCGCAGGTACAGAAGGGGTTAATCATGTATTAGGGCATTATCAAGGTCACCAGGCAATAAATCATATGCACTGCAATAATGTATGTTTTCTCTGTTAAATCCTATATCATCTACTAATTAAGGGGGTAGTGCTGGGTTTTGGGCTATATATTTGTCAACTCTGCGTAAGCAGAGTGGTATCGCCCCCCGTATAGTGGTACATGCTGGCCGAAATGTCTGTCTGTCTGTCTGTTCGATAACTCCTCCTAGACCGTTCAACGGATTTTCACCAAACTTCACACAAACATTTGGTGCGTGAATGCGACGGTAATTAATTTTTTTTTTTGAATTTGTGCAACAGTTATGATTTTAGGTCCAAAATATGGTTTTGACTTCCCCCCCCCCCCCCCTCCCCCGAACACCCCCACCTCCAGACCCCTAACCCTCACCCAGTAATGATGGTGTTCTGTGTGTGTGTGCCCCAAAGGGCCTCACACACAGAACGCATTCGTTCTGGGGCCGAAAACATCTCGCCCCGCATCTGTAAGGTTAAGTTTGGTTAAGTTGACAATAGAAGTGATTGTAGTAAAAGTAGGGATGATGGTAATAGTAGTGATGATGGTGATAATAGTAGTGATGATGGTTGTAGTTATAGTGATGATGATGACATTAGTGATGATGATGGTAATAGTACTAGTAGTAGTGATGGTCATAATAGTAGTGAAGATGGTGACAAGTAATGATGATATTTGTAGTGATAATGATGACAGTTGTGATGATGGTAGTGACGATGGTGACAGTATTAGTGATGATGGTGAGTAGTAGTGATTATGGTGAAAATGTTAGTGATGATGACAGTAGTAGTGATGATGAGAGTAGGAGAGATGATGGTAAGAGTAGTATTGATGCCTATAATAGTAGTAGAGCTGATGATAGTAATTTGATAGTGATTAGTAGTGATGATGGTGACCCATCGCAGAGTTGGGTATGCCGTTTTGATTTTGGGCGAAACGGCACGTCTACTTTATTTATATATTTATTTTTGAGTTTCCTCGCTAGACCTCCACCAAGCGTAATAAAATACCCCCTAGACCCCCTCGATAAATACCCCCTAGACCCCCTCGATAAATACCCCCTAGACCCCCTCGATAAATACCCCCTAGACCCCCTCGATAAATACCCCCTAGACCCCCTCGATAAATACCCCCTAGACCCCCTCGAGAAATACCCCCTAGACCCCCTCGATAAATACCCCCTAGACCCCCTCGATAAATGTGTACATTTTTCCCTAGAATAAGTTCACGGCCGAAGGCCGGTTCCTTCTGAAATTACAGGCTCGCTATCGCTCGCCAGGAAAAGTAGACACCTAAATGGCACGAAAGGTCTAAATTTAGACAAAGAAATGGGGTGAAAGGTCTCACAATCGCCAAACTAATGGAAAGAACATCTTTAAACCTCAATACTAATATGCTAAGCATGAGGGAGAAGGGGGTCCATAAAAAGCAAGTACTACCCCCTCAACTCCTAATTAACCTGCCAGGCCACTGTATTTTATGTGTGGGCAGACTTCGATAGTCCTCAGTTGTTGTTGTTGTTGCTGTTCCCAAGGCTGCCTGGCAGAACAGCCCCAAGGCCCCGAGCAAGGCCAAGGCCATAAACGAGCGCCCCCACAGAACCCCCCCTCCCGCCCACCACAACAAAGCCCGGGTGACCGAAGCCACACCATGGCGGGGAGCTGAGGAGGGTGATGAAACGCCCGGGAAACCAAAGCCCCACCCAGGGCCCTGTGCCCCTCAGCAATTATGAAGAGAAAGTTGAGGGGCAAAGGAAAAATGTGACGCTTTGGCTTCCAGTCTGCCAACCTCTAGGTTGGCAGACTGGAAGGTCAATCCACGGAAGAAACGCCGTCACTTGAGATCTAGAAAATATATAAGTAAAGGGAACAGTCAGAGTAAGCTATGGGTATGGCAGAGATCGCTCAGTTCTCACTCTGATAGACCAGCCCATCACCACATGACAAGAACCAAAGCCTCTCAGCAACAGCTAGGAAAGGCCCTAGAAAGCCGCCTTTGGTGGGGGGGGGGGATAGCTCCCCTATTTCAACCTCTTTCGGGGTTTGGCACCCTCAGGTGTTTTGATTTGTATTAACCCGGGAGCTGCGGGGAGACTCTTAAGAGTTCCCCCGGCGCACTGCGGGGAGACTCTTAAGAGTCAGAGAAAAAAAAATCAACTTTTGACATCGAGGGGAGCCAGATGGTTTTTCGAGCCCTCCTCCTCCCTCATGTTTAGCCCTATTAGTTAGGAGATTTCAAGACATTCGCTCCATTAGTTTGGCGATTTTCAGACCTTTTGCCCCATTTCTTTGCCAATACTAAGTACTTTCGTTCCATTTAGGTGTCGATTTTTTTCCTGACGAGCGATAGCGAGCCTGTAATTGAAAAGGAATCCGCCTTCGGCTGGGACATTTTTTCTACCGAAAAATGTACAAATTTATATCGAAGGGGTGTCTTGTGAGTGTTTTTTTAAGTTTGATAGAGGTTTAGAGAGCAAAGTAAACCCCCTCCTTAAACCAGTAAATTATGCTGCACAATACCGTCTGAGCTCCCTTAATTGACCACGTGCGAGTTTCAGGCTATAAGGAAGTTGGAGCCGTGAACATCGATATTAAAGAGAAATGCAATAGTAATGTGGGTTTCTGATGGATAAAAAGTATAATCAATTTGGTTTTATGGATTTATATATGTATTATGACCGTATTTATATATGTATTATGACCGTATTTATATATGTATTATGACCGTATTTATATATGTATTATGACCGTATTTATATATGTATTATGACCGTATTTTTATATGTATTATGACCGTATTTATATATGTATTATGACCGTATTTATATATGTATTATGACCGTATTTATGTATGTATTATGACCGTATTTATATATGTATTATGACCGTATTTATATATGTATTATGACCGTATTTATATATGTATTATGACCGTATTTATATATGTATTGACCGTATTTATATATGTATTATGACCGTATGTATATATGCATTATGACCGTATTTATATATGTATTATGACCGTATTTATATATGGATTATGACCGTATTTATATATGGATTATGACCGTATTTATATATGGATTATGACCGTATTTATATATGGATTATGACCGTATTTATATATGTATTATGACCGTATTTATATATGTATTATGACCGTATTTATATATGTATTATGACCGTATTTATATATGTATTATGACCGTATTTATATATGTATTATGACCGTATTATGTATGTATGACCGTATTTATATATTATGACCGTATTATATATGTATTATGACCATATATATGTATTATGACCGTATTTATATATGGATTATGACCGTATTTATATATGGATTATGACCGTATTTATATATGGATTATGACCGTATTTATATATGGATTATGACCGTATTTATATATGGATTATGACCGTATTTATATATGGATTATGACCGTATTTATATATGGATTATGACCGTATTTATATATGGATTATGACCGTATTTATATATGAATTATGACCGTATTTATATATGGATTATGACCGTATTTTAGCTGATAATTCTGCTAAATATTGATGGCCACGGCTCCAACTTCCTTATAGACCAAAACTCGCAAGTGGTCTATTTTGGTAGACTAGGATGCAATAGTTTCTACCCCACTTATATATATTTTGGTAGACTAGGATGCAATAGTTTCTACCCCACTTATATATATTTTGGTAGACTAGGATGCAATAGTTTCTACCCCACTTATATATATTTTGGTAGACTAGGATGCAATAGTTTCTACCCCACTTATATATATTTTGGTAGACTAGGATGCAATAGTTTCTACCCCACTTATATATATTTGGTAGACTAGGATGCAATAGTTCTACCCCACTTATATATATTTTGGTAGACTAGGATGCAATAGTTTCTACCCCACTTATATATTTTGGTAGACTCGGATGCAATAGTTTCTACCCCACTTATATATTTTGGTAGACTAGGATGCAATAGTTTCTACCCCACTTATATATATTTTGGTAGACTAGGATGCAATAGTTTCTACCCCACTTATATATATTTTGGTAGACTAGGATGCAATAGTTTCTACCCCACTTATATATATTTTGGTAGACTAGGATGCAATAGTTTCTACCCCACTTATATATATTTTGGTAGACTCGGATGCAATAGTTTCTACCCCACTTATATATATTTTGGTAGACTAGGATGCAATAGTTTCTACCCCACTTATATATATTTTGGTAGACTCGGATGCAATAGTTTCTACCCCACTTATATATATTTTGGTAGACTAGGATGCAATAGTTTCTACCCCACTTATATATTTTGGTAGACTAGGATGCAATAGTTTCTACCCCACTTATATATATTTTGGTAGACTAGGATGCAATAGTTTCTACCCCACTTATATATATTTTGGTAGACTAGGATGCAATAGTTTCTACCCCACTTATATATATTTTGGTAGACTAGGATGCAATAGTTTCTACCCCACTTATATATATTTTGGTAGACTAGGATGCAATAGTTTCTACCCCCCTTATATATATTTTGGTAGACTCGGATGCAATAGTTTCTATCCCACCCCACTTATATATATTTTGGTAGACTAGGATGCAATAGTTTCTACCCCACTTATATATATTTTGGTAGACTCGGATGCAATAGTTTCTACCCCACTTATATATATTTTGGTAGACTAGGATGCAATAGGGAGGGATCCCTGTAGTACATTGTATCCTACCCAGAAGAGGAGTTCCCAAGGAATGGACATCCAGGGCGATTGGTGTCAATTGCCGTTTGGAGAAATATTGCAAAGAAAAAGCAATACCATTCATTGATAACTGGGATAGTTTCTATGGGAAAGATGGGATGTACGCAAGGGATGGGGTTCATCTTTCACGGTTAGGGGTTTCTACATTAGCTAGTTCTTTAGATAGGGTGGTTGTGGGGTTTTGAACAGAAATATTGAGAGTGTAAATGAGAGGTTAAATGGAACAATTTTAGCGTCAGGCGAAAGCGATAAGGATATTCAGTCTCATGCTAAAAATGATGACTATATTGCAAATGATAGTAGTGATGGTGCAACGGAAGATGGAAATGTCGTTAGAAATAAAGGTAAATTAGGTATAAAGAAAAGAAGTAAATTGAGAGTATATTACACAAACTGTAGGAGTCTATGTAACAAAATGAACGAACTTAGAGCCCTTGTTAGCAAAGAAAATATAGACATAATAGCGCTAACTGAAACGTGGATTATTACAGAAACCAGGCATTTTTTAGCAGAATTTGATATACCAGGATATAGTTTGTTTAAATATGACCGAACAAGTAAGAGGGGTGGCGGTATAGCAGTGTTTGTCAGGAGTACATTAAAAAGCTGTATTAAATCAGGTATTAGACTAAATAACGATAATGAAAGTGTTTGGGTAGAGGTTAACGAAGGTAGTGAGACCATAGTTATTGGAGTTATGTATAGACCGCCAAATATGAGTAGAAATGACGGAACGTCATTATGGGAGGAAATTAAAATGGCATCAAGGTTTAGCAATGTGTGCATTATGGGGGATTTTAATTTTCCGAATATAGATTGGCAGCATCAAATAGGAGACTCTGATTCTGAGGAGTTATAGAGGTAGTACAAGATAGTTTTTTATTTCAATTCATAGATACGCCGACTAGAGGTAATAATATTCTCGATTTAGTTTTCAGTAACAATGAACATATGGTAAATAATGTAGAGATAGGGGACCACCTAGGAAATAGTGACCACAATTATGTGTATTTTAATATACAATGGAAAGGTAATACCAGAGAGAATACAACATTAATACCTGACTTTAGAAAAGCCAATTATGGTGGGTTAAGAAGAGCCCTATTAGCTGACCCTATGGTCAACAAATTTAGTCGATCCAGGTGTCCAAATGAGTGTACCCCTTCTCAGGCACCTGTCATCTTAAGTCAGGAAGAGACGTCAACCTTTGTAGATACATACGATAATTTTATCGAGTCAGTATTCAATGCACAAAATAAATACATCCCCAAAAGAAAATTTAGATCAACACAGAACCAACCCAAATGGATGAATAATAGACTATTAGATCTTCTAGGACAAAAGAGAGGAATATATAGAAAAATTAGGAAAGGCGAAATTCACCTACTTGCTTACTATCATAATCTATCAAGACAGGTAAAAAAGGATATTAGGAAAGAAAAAAGAAATTATGAAATTAAGGTTGCCAATGACTCAAAAAATAATCCTAAAGCTTTTTACCAACTATATAAATCCAAGGTTAGAGATGTAATTGGTCCCCTTAAAACTTCGATAGGAGAAATGACAGAAAATTATTTAGAAATGTGCAGTACATTAAATAGTCAATTTCTTTCTGTTTTCACTAATGAAAATTTGGCACAGTTTCCAGAAGTCCGTAAGGTATATAGCGATAGTATAGAAAATAGGTTAAGTACGGTTACTATAACTAGAAAATGATGTGCTTAAGGAAATTGACAGACTGAAACCTCATAAATCGCCTGGTCCTGATGAGGTATATGCTAGAGTATTAAAAGAATGTAGGGATGAGTTAAGTTACCCATTAACATTTTTATTTAACAAGTCATTGGAGACAGGTATAGTTCCAGAAGCTTGGAAGCTTGCAAACGTAGTTCCGATCTTCAAAAAAGGTGACAAATCAATAGCATCCAATTACCGTCCCATTAGTCTTACATCAATCATAGGAAAGCTACTAGAGTCAATTATTGCTAGTAAAATTAGAAACTACTTAGATACATTTAATTTAATAAATTCTTCTCAGCATGGATTCACTCAGGGACGTTCTTGCCTTACTAATTTGCTTAGTTTTTTCTCAGAGGTATATGAAGCAGTAGATAATGACAAGTCATATGATATAATATATTTAGATTTCAGTAAAGCTTTCGACAGAGTCCCCCATGAGAGATTGATGAGAAAGGTTGAGGCGCATGGAATAGGTGGGGCGTTGTTGGGATGGATTAGGTCATGGCTAATTGGTAGGAAGCAGAGAGTCAGCATAAATGGTACGAAGTGAGAATGGGGAGCAGTCAAAAGTGGTGTCCCCCAGGGATCTGTATTAGGTCCTCTGTTGTTTGTTATATACATAAATGACCTTGATTTAGGTATAACTAGTAGGATAAGTAAATTTGCAGACGATACCAAAATGGGGAGAACCATTGATTCAGATAGAGATATAGAGTGCCTTCAATGGGATCTAGATACCTTACACGAATGGTCAGTAAATTGGCAGATGAAGTTTAACATTGACAAATGCAAGGTATTAAAGATAGGGAAGATGCATACAAATGTTAAATATAAACTAGCTAATATGGAATTAGAAAACTCGAATTGTGAGAAAGATCTAGGTGTGTTTGTTAGCAATGATTTGAAGCCTAGACAACAGTGTATAAGCGTTCGAAACAAGGCAAACAGGATTCTCGGGTTCATCTCTAGGAGTGTGAGTAACAGAACTGCTGATGTTATCTTAAAACTTTACTTGTCATTAGTGAGACCCCATATGGATTATGCTGTTCAATGTTGGTGTCCTTATTACAGAATGGACATAGATTCATTGGAGAGAGTACAACGTAGAATGACAAAAATGATCCATAATATTAGAAATCTTTCGTATAAAGAAAGGTTGAAGAAATTAGGCTTACATTCGTTAGAGAGACGCAGAGTTAGAGGGGATATGATAGAGGTGTTCAAGTGGGTTAGTGGGATTAACAAAGGGGACATGACAAATGTACTAAAGCTCAGTGATAGCGAAAGAACTCGTACCAATGGTTTCAAATTAGATAAATTTAGTTTCAGAAAAGATATAGGCAAATATTGGTTTGGTAACAGAGTTGTAGATGGGTGGAATGGACTACCAAGTGCTATAGTGGGATTAAAAACGATAGGGAGCTTTAAGATAAAATTGGATAAGCATATGGACGAGAAGGGTTGGGTGTGAAGGGGGATCAGCAGGGTTGGGCCAATCAGCGCTCTGCAGACCCCCGTAATCCTGCGTTAATCTCTAACCGTTTTGGTAAGATGATCCTCAGGGTATTAGAGTGTTGAGCCTATAATTGGGCTTTGTAATTGGGGTTGTGTGGGACAGAGATCTGCCTTGCTTAGGCCCATCGGCTTTCTGCAGACTCCCATTTTCTTATGTTCTTATGTTCTTATGTACTAACTACCACACCCACTACTTTTCCGCCATGGCTGGGATCGAACTCGGGTCAAGCAGATTCACACGTGAGCGTGCTCACCACTGGACCACCGCGGCTCTCCAATCCTAAATATTTGCAGTTTTTTCTTTTGTGATCAGTTAAAGCATCCGAGCATCTGAAACAAGACAGAAATTAATGTATGTACGTGTCACAAATATACTGCATAATAACATTTATTTCATAAGCTGCCAGACCAGTGTTGACGATAATAGTTGAGAGAAAGATCGGGTCTTGTGTAATACTGCCTTTATTCTACCTGGTTTTACCTAAATATATGATCAAATACGCCGATTGTAATTTATAATTTAGTTACCGATAATACGACTATTTTCTTATACGTTTCTTGAAGAAAACCAACAAAATTCGATGGGTAACTAAATTATAACAATTAATTGTCCCTAACATTATACATTATTTTCGAGTAAAAACAGATAAAACCAGCTTATTTTGTTATTTTTTAAATCAGAATGAATTTACATAAAATAACAACGTTAAGTATCACTTAATGTGGACCAAAATAGCAACAAGTAGTTATGTAGATGTTTTAGGCTACTTGATATATCTGATCGCTCGAGAAAGAGGACTCATTATTGTTCTGTTAACACTGCGACACAGGTGTCTCCAAAGTGCTGTCTCACTCGGTGTTGCAGTGTGCTGGCATAATAATCCAGTAGAGTTGATAGCCTCTGAAGTGCTATTTTAACTATAACAATTAACTTGATCTATCAAAATGACCAAGGTAACCGTAACCAGGGTTCTTTTCGAGGACGAGTGCAGACAGCTTGGTGTTAAGGTATTGTCCACTGATCAACTTGATGGCCTTTTGAATGAAAACCAAGTTGTACATCTGGGCGAAGGCGCAAACGGCACTTGTTGGTTGATGAAGGGAGACGCCGAGTACTTTGTGGTGAAGAAAAGCCTTGCTGAGTGTTATGCAAGTTTGCTGTTTGAAGTTAAATATTTGAACCAGCTGAAGGGAGTTGACGGGGTGCAGGAATTAGTGTCAGTTTGTCCTGAGCAGTGTGTTATCGTGACAAAATTTGCTGGCCTCGATCTGGGCACTTACCTCAACATCCACAAAGGTGCCATTAGTTTGGATCTCATGTTGTCGCTGATCAAGCAGCTTGTGAATATCGTAAGCGCCGTCTCGTCTTGTGGGGTGTTCCACAATGATATTAAGCTGGATAATATTTGTGTGCATGACACCTTTGATGGGCCAAAAGTGAGTCTTATTGACTTTGGTCTAGCCTCTTCATCGAAGCCCAAATATGCGGTGCCTATTCCCCTCGACCAAATTAATGACTACTACTGGATGGCACGGGAAGTATTGGGAGGCCAGGTTAGCTCACTGTCCTCAGATATGTTCAGTGTGGCCTCCGCTGTATACGATATCTTTCACGAGATATTTGACAACTTCAAAGTGCCTAGGACCTGTTTTAAGTTGTTGGACTGGGTAAAAGCTGCACTGTCGGCTGACGATCCTAGCAACCGACCCACCGACACTGAGTTGCTCAGCATCATCTCTTCTCTTGAGACTCTCCATGCAGAGAAAGTTGTTAGCAAGACGATGCAGTACAACTGCCTAGCAGTATTCTGTATGAAACTTGCTGAGTTGTGGTCTAGGCCCATAATCAATGATTAATAATATCTTTTAAATTGGCACTGCCACTATTATTTTATATTATTTTAATCAAATTTGGTCATACTCTATAATATCTAAAAGACTGATTTAGCACCATTATTTTTTATTTACTTTGCCCATTCTTTTGGGGTATCCTACACTTTGGTTTGGTTAGGCCTTCATTGATAATATGATATATAGACTACAGTAGATCTGGACTGGACACGAAAATGGAACTTTGCAGTAAGGGACCCAAAATCGGAGAACAAACCCCCAAATATGAATATCGAAACCGCAAAATGTTCACATTTTCGCGGTTTCGAGGTTCGAACTTGGGGGTTCGACGATTCTCCGATTTTGGGTCCCTTACTGCAAAGTTCCAGTTTCGTGTCCAGTCCAGATCTACTGTAGTCTATGTATGATAACTTGAAAATTGTGTGGGAGGCATATTTTTTACTTATGTATTGTAGGCTATAGGTAGCGTGCCAACGAACTTGACAAAAATATTGATCCCTTACTTCTTTTTAACTCAAAAGGGCCTAAAGCAAACTGGCTGTAAATATCCACACCTATTTCCTGGTGGGCTCTTTCCAAATTATAGAAATGTCAGCCCGATTGCTTTAATTCATTTTGAGTTATGAGAAGTTAAGGGATCAAGTTCGCTGGCGCTACCTATAGTAATTTATTTTTTTAGCATTGAACTAACAATAACTTAAGGCCTAGCCTATTCGGTAAGGGTAGTGTTAGTGGGCATATTGTCCCTTCTTTACATTACTCGTACGCTCACGGGTATGTTCGCGTCTACATTGAATACAAACTTTTCTGAAATTATCTCACGGCCAGCTGTTTTTTGCCCCTTGCTAGCAATATAAATGATGATGACAGCAACTCTGGCGGGGTGAGGCGCTGCTCTGCAGTCTGCCCCCCCATCCCCCAGGACTTATTGTCACAATCAGTTATATTGCCAGCAAGGGGTAAAAATAACGGCTGGGAGTGGGATGATTTAAGAAATATATAGTCTTCAAAGTAGACGCAAGTGTACGAGTAATGTAAATTTGGGTAAAAGTTGTGTTAGCGGGTGTACCGTCCATTTTGTTTACATTGTTGCACGCTCGCAGTTACATTCACATAAAATTTGACTGCTGTTATTTGCCCCTGCAAGAAATATATATGTTGATGACAATAAGTCATGGGGGGTGATTGGGGCTTCAACCCATTATTATATCCCTCAGCCAAGTGTTGGGTACCGGTAATTGTTTTGTTACCGGCAATGGGATACATACCCTCACACCCCATGACTTATTGTCATCATCATAATTATATATTACCAACAGGGGAAAATAACAGCAGTCAAATTAGACACAAATGTAACTGCGAGCGTGTGACTATGTAAACAAATCAAACAGTACGCCCGCTAACACAACTTTTACCTAATTTTGTAAACAAAGCAACGATACGCTCGCTAGTACAACCCTTACCGAATAGGCCAAGTGTACTACTGTACAAGGTTATGATGAGCATCTTTAGACTTTCATTAACCTTTGGAGTGCAATAAGCCTTCCAGAAGATTCGGTAAGGATGGTGTTAGCGGGCGATTGCGTCGCCTTGTTTCCATAAGTCGCATGCTCGCAGTTACGTTCGCGTCCAATTTGACTGATTTTTTTATGAAATTATCCGAGAAGGATGTAGTGTACGGGGATTCCAGGTGTATCGCCAACTTTGTTTACATTACTCGTACACTCATGGTTAAGTTCCTGTCTAGTTTGACACTTTATTTTCTGTTATTTGCCCCCTGCAGGCAGACTGACACAGTACATATGATGATGCAGTTTTTTTTACCACCATGCACTCCCTGCTCAAGAGCTGGGCTAGGGTGGGTGCCCTGATGATCAGGGACTTCAGTGAATAGTTGCCACAGATTGCTAGACCGGACCGTCCACCAACAGCACTGGCGTCTGCCAATAACACACACTGGCTGGCTGGAGACTCGATCCGTCAACCCACAATATGCAGGCGAGTGCTCTACCAATTGCGCTAGGACCTGTGGCCGTATACTGTATATATAAAATTCACACACATCTAGGTCGCCCAGAAGACCCAGAGACCAAGGATCACTAAGGGCATCCATCACCCCCGGTCCCAGACCTCCCGGCGAGGTTCCGGTCCCAGGAGGCAGACACGCAGCGGAACCATACAACAATGCCCGTCCACCTCACATCCAGGCATGACCCTTCATATACACCAGCTCCCCGGGCCAAGCGTCTGACGGACTATTATCTAGTCCAACTGGCGCCCAGCCCCCTCTTCAAACGACCACGTTATCACTCGTCTATTCACAAGCATTCTCCATTCATTCCTATTCATTACTACTTCTCTTGCCTGTTCTACAGTCATCCCTCTACCTTTCAACGCTTGTACTACACCATCTCTCCATCTCAACCGAGGTCTTCCTCTCCATCTACCTCCCCTTGCATCTGACTCATATACTCTCTTTGTAAGCCTTTCATCTCCCATTCGCTCAACATGTCCATACCAGCACAGCACCCTTCTGTCCAATCTGGCCGACAAGGGTTCCTGCTGTCCCACTCTCTTACATTCATCTTCATTCCTCAATCTGACTCTATGCCTTACTCAACACATACTCCTCAAGTAGTTCATCTCCATCACATCCAAATTTCTTCTCTCTTGTGCCTTCAGAGCCCATGTCTCAGCACCATACATCACTGCTGGTACAACTATCCCTTGATACATTGCACTTTTAGCTTTCATTCCGAGATTTCTCACCTTCCACATATTTCCCATTGCTCTGAAAACTTTCCTTTCTTCACATACTCACTGTCTTACCTCCATTTCCACTTCTGTGTCCCTGCTCATAACTCCTAGATATTTAAACACTCCAATATTTCCCCATCCAACCGCACATTTAGATTCACCTTATGACCATCTCTATTGCACACCATCACTTTACTTTTATTGACATTCACCCTCAGCTTCCTCTTACCACATACCACACCAAACTCTTTGACTACTCGCTGCAGAGTCTCCTCAGAATCCACCACCAACGCTGTGTCATCAACAAACAGCAACTGAATCAACTCCCAATCTCCACCATTCTTTCCTACTAAACCCAATCCTCTACCCATAGGTCTCATTTTTACCTCCTTCACCACATCATCCATATATACATTAAAGAACCACGGTGACATTACACAACCCTGTCTCAGACCTTCATTTACCTCAAATCCTTCACTCAACTCATTTCATACTCTAACACACGCTCTGTCTCTTGATAGAAACTCTTGACTCCTTTTAATAAATTTACTCCAATTTCATAAATCCTTAGCACCTTCCACATTGCTTCTCGATCCACACGATCATAGGCTTTTACCAAATCCATAAAAGCCCAAAAAATCTCCTTATGTTTCTCTAAATACTTCTTGCATAGCTGTCTTACTGAAAATATCTGATCCACACCTATTCTCCTCCTGAAACTGCACTGCTCTTCTCCAATGCACCTTCTGTAGGCTACCCTTTATTATCCTCTTTATCAACACTCTGCCATACAACTTTACAACAACTGACAATAAACTAATACCTCTATAATTTGAACACTCCTGCCGATCTCCCTTCCCCTTGTACAACGGCACAATACATGCAGTCCTAGTGGTACCATTGACACAACAAAGCATAGTCAATCTATTATCACATCTCCACCCTTCTTAATACACTCTACAGCAATATCTTCCATAGGAGTAGGCTGTAGCCACCAGCCGAACAGGGCGGTACTCCCGGGGAGTGCTAGGTGGTTGATAAGGAAAGCTGGAACTCCTGTTTCACCATCTGGCCTCCTTAGCTGATCCTTTCTGTGCCCCATCAATATTGAGGGTAACCCCAGCCTGCCCTCCAAAACACTTTCTCCACCTATCAATACATTATACTACAAACACCTTACATACTACACTATCTTTAAAATAAAAATCATGGTGACGAATTCTCGTCCCGCCTCGGACAAGTCATGGCATATCCCAAAATTAATCCACAACTTACTAGCGGTCTGGGCAAGGCCAGAAACATTGCATTCAATTATGACATGGACTTCTCCTCTGCCTATGGTGTGGGTCGACACCGACGCTTCGGGGACAATGGGTTGGGGTATCAAGCAAACCTCGGTCACCAAGGTCAGGGTCTTTGGTCCCGGTTCAAGGAGTTTCAATCAATGCAAAAGAGTTACTAGTTCCCCTATTTTTCCTTCAGGCTCACGGTTCAACTCTAGTTGGAAAATTAATAGCCTTTTGAATGGACAACCTGAATGCAGTCACATGCATTCAGAAGCAGGGGTCAACGAGGTCTCGAGTGTTGCTAGAGTTGTCGGAAAAGATCTTTGTGTTGGCGGAAAAGCTAAACATTTATCTACACGCATCATAATATGATAATATGCCCGGCAGATAATATATCTGCCGGGCATAGCCAATGTGTGGGCAGATGCTCTGTCACAGAGACAGAGCACACAAGTAGAATGGGCGCTCAAGCAAATCTTCTTTCAATGGATGATTGCAGAGTCATACCGTCCACAAGTGGACTTATTCGCGTCCGAGGAGAACCACAGACTTCCTCTCTTCCTCACGCGCTTGCACAAACCCCGGCGGAAGGACCAGACGCACTGCTGACGAACTGGAACAAGTGGAATTCCATTTATCTATTTCCGCCACCAGACGTTTCACTCATGTGTCAAGTAGTTCACAAACTACGGGATTATCGGGGCGTAGTCTCGATGATCGCACCCCTGTGGCCGGCTCAGGTGTGGTACTCCCAATTGAAGACGTGGTGCGAGAACCCGGTGTCGCATCCTATCTCGTATTTCCACTTAGGAGACAATTGGCAGCCTAAAGACCTCGCTGACTTATGACTTGTGGATATTCAGAAGGCCAAATGGTTAGCCCACTATGGTGATAGTGTAACCAATAAATTGATCAATCAATATACTCTCTCTAGTCAACGTCAGTACCAATCACACTGGAAAGCCTTTACTCTTTGTATCGTAGAAACTGACCAGACCGTGGCCTCGGTGTCCTTAATTTTCAAATACCTAGACTACTTATTTGAACGTAAAGGATTGTCAGTCATTACGCTAAAGAATCACATGACGGCCATCAGAGTTCCATTTTTATTATTTAACAGGAATCTCAGTGCTGCAGGCAGAGAAGGCATTCATGCGTGCATGCTTCAAGCTTCGCCTACCTGGTCACTTGACAAAGCCTTGTTGTTGCTTCATTCTCAGAAATATAGTCACAATTCTACTTTTGATTCAATCTTAAAGAAGGCTGTGTTCCTTATGGCCTTGGCTACAGGAAACCGGGTATCTGAGCTGGCGGCGATGAGCAATGAACACAATTGTCTTAGGTTCGCACGGCTCAATGTCAATGTTCAAATTGCGCCGTCGCCTACTTTCATTGCCAAAAACGAGCACAATGATCATGTGGTTATCGAATTTGAGGTTCCGACGCTCAAAAGAGGAGATACTCACCACAAGTTACGTCCGATGAGATCTCTATTGACCTATATTAGAGTGTCCCGGCCTAACCAACCGTAAGCTCTTTGGGTAAATCAGACAGGTAAATGTCTTAAGAAGCGGCAATTGGCAGCTTTATTAGTCGATGTGATACAGGAAAGTAATCCGGGAGCCGTTGGGCGAGCTCATGATATAAGAAAGTGGGCAGTTTCACTTAGATTCTTAAAGAATTACTCAGTCACTGATATTCAGCAGACGCATTTATGGGCGTCAAATCACACCTTCTTAACACGTTACCTGTCTGTTACTCTAGATAAACCACGAATGACCTGTGTCGCATTGAGACAGCAGGTCTGAAGGTTCGGTGCTTTTTATTATTTTCTAGTTATAAAAAGAGGTGGGGGGGGGGGGGGGGTGATAGCCAAAGACCCTCAGCCCCGCGGGACGTGGTTAGTGTGTGTGTCCACTGTGATACTCATTATCCTAAGGTTACTCGAGGACTTCAAACATTGTCAAGAGAGGGGATTTTTTTTTTTTTTTTTTTTTTTATTACATAGATACATTTTTTATGTGATACTCATTATCATAAGGTTACTCAGGTACTTGAAATATAGTCAAGAGTTGGAGAATATTTTTGTATATGGTATAATAGAATTTACATAGACAAATATCTTATTTTTTATAACAGTTACATATGTTGTATACATTATTATGTTCCTTCCAACAACCAACCATACTCCTAAAATCGATTAATGAAATTTACAAACACATGTGGCAGTCCGTGGATTCGAACCCAGGATGCTCACACCGAAAATCAACACCTTATACAAGTATATAAGATATATATATAAGTAATCTGTTTGTACATGTAATAGATAATTTATATGAAGTGCAATTTTGCTGCAATCTCTATCCAAAGATTTAAGAATTATTGTACACAGGTATATTTATTAGTGGCCCCGTAATCATTGACGAACATGCCTATTACATAAGGCATCCTCTTCAAACACTAATCCGCCGTAGTTTGAATCTACCGCGCAGAGCATTTAAAATCTGAGGAGCCTTCATCATGAGCGCACGCGACCTCACTCATGGCTTCAGTCATTATGAATTGGGTTCTCACTACGAAAAAACTTCGTAAAAAATAAAAAACAAAAAGAAAATAAGAATAACTATCCAATAAGCTTTCCATCATATCGTGGATGTACTTGTGTGGATCTTTGACCAGACGCTGATTCAGGCGTCATTCTTCCTTCTCTGCTCTGCGGTCAGCCGGCCCGGACGTGTTTCTCCACGCTCCGCTGGTTCCGCATTTGCTGCGTCCCTAGTGAGTTTTTTCTCATTTGTTTACTCCGGGATGTATCGAGTAAGGTTAGGATATGCGTAGCAGGAGTGTCCTGGGCTGGTTGCCCACAGTGCAGTGTATTTTGGGTCGTGTGTTTGGGGCATCTATTTCGGATGTACCCTCGTGGTCCGGTTGTGGACAGGTGAACTTTTTCACAGTTAGCTAGCTTTGTGATGCAGGCGGCTTTCATTACGCGTTATTGCTTCCTTTTATCTTTCTGATGAGGTAGCGTATTTTTGCTGACGTTCCCAGCGTATTTTTCTTCACTTAGTGAAGTTTTTTCTGGGTCCCGAGTCAGTTCTTCCCTTTGCCGGAAGTTTTTGCTACAGTGGTGTGTTGGCGGTGGTTCCTGTTGTGATATAATTCAGTGCTTTTTGTTTATATTACGACATGTTAATGTTATCCGTCTGCCTAGGCCTAGCCAGCCTCTCGTAGCTTTACCACATATACAAGTGTTATTGATTTATTTTCTAAATATGTACTACTGTGTGATGTGTGTCCTGGTTTAATTGTGTATTGGCTAATTCCACGGACTATTTATGTGTCCTGGGTTAGTTGTGTATTGGCTAATTCCACGGACTATGTTGGGCCCGGCGTTAGTTGTGTTTTGGCTACGCCTCGGTCCTGTGTTGCGTTCAGATGGTATCTGGACGGGGTGGGTTATTTCCGGCGGGTTTTTCTCGGTTACACCATGAAAAAACCCGGCTGGTTGCCGAGTTTGGCCACGCGTGGTTTAAAAACAGGCTTGTTTCCCCGGCGAGTGGGTGTCTGTGGCTCCCCAGGACTACTTCTCTGGGGTGCCTGTTTCAGGCTCCTTCTGATTCCCGGCGGGTTGGCTGTACCCATCTAACAGTGTTCATACGGACACATGTTGTTTGTAGTTTTTTCGGTTTTGCAAAGCCAATATAAAACTATGCTGTTGTTGTATTTCCTCCCCGGCGATCTTTTACAAAGATGTGGGGTTAGGAACAATTGGGGTTAACTTTTAAACTTTAAATCACCCGGCGGGTGCAACCTGGTAGGGGGGGATGACTGAATTTGCAAAATTCAGTTTAGTTGACCAGACAATTGAGGGATGCATTGTGTATCGCCTCCTTCAACATACGGCAATTTAAGGCACAATTGGTGTTAACGTTTTTTAAACTAATATTCACACCCGGCGGGTGCTCCCTGGAAGGGTGGGAATAACGAATTTACAATTCAGTTAGTTAACCAGACAATTGAGGGATACGTTTTGTATCGCCGCCTTCAACATACGGCGATCTAAAAAGATACTTCGGGAGAAGTTAGATCTCGTATATTTGTCAGGCTTCCCAGTTTTTGATAATTCGGGGGCCGGCGTCTTTTTAGTTTTTTTTTCTCCAAAATTGATTCTTGAAGCAAACACCACCGGAAAGACTTAATCAGTTATAAACGCCATGCTGGTCTTTATATATTATGTCAGAGGGTATTCATAAATCTTTTGGACAAATTAAGATATTCTGAAATATTTTACTTAGGAAACCCCACCGCGTAGCGAGCTGTAGTCGTTGAGTATTACGTCTCGTTACCCGGCGGGTTATTTAACACTTGTGTGCGAACATGTTTGGGTTAACCTTATGAGCATTAATTCCTGGAAATTTTCTTTTTTTCCAGAGCTGGGTCCCGGCGTGTCTATGCAGAACCTGGAGTAAGTATCCCACCAGTCTCTGTCATGGCTACCTTTGCCCCGGTTTTTGCTTTATGCATTACGCCCTCCTGTTCAGGTATCCCTATTTTTGCGCACACCCTTTGTATAAAATGTGTTAAAATGTCTCGTTTGGTGTGGGTTACCTTTCCGGCGTTTTTTCTCGTTGCTCCGAGAACAACGTTTTTGTTTACCGAGTTTGAGTCAGGATGGCTCAAAATAGGTAAGTTACCCCGACGAGTTTGGTCGCTTGAGGGCTCATAAGAAACTGCGTTTTCTGTGGTCGAGCCTGGGATCAGGCTTCCTGTGTTATTCATTGTTTTATGCATTACGCCCTCCTATAATGTATAGTTTAGTGTGGGTTACCTTTCCGGCGTTTTTCTCGTTGCTCCGAGAACACCGTTTTTGTTTACCGAGTTTTAGTCAGGATGGCTAAAATAGGTAAGTTACCCCGACGAGTTTGGTCGCTTGAGGGCTTATCAGAAACTGCGTTTTCTATGGTCGAGCCTGGGATCAGGCTTCCTGGTTTATTCCCGTCGAGGGGGGCTCCACACAGTTTTCTAGGTGATCAGGCTGACACCTGTTGGACTTGGTTTTCTCTGCTTTTCAAAGCCATTGAAACAATGCTGTCTGTTTGTTTGGTCTTTACCTCCTGGCGACCTTTTTACAAAGAGGTCTGGGGCAGGTATAATTGGTTTGACATTGCATATAAAACCCGGCGGTTGTACCTTCGGGTGGTTATATTAACGAATTTGCGATTCGAGATAATTTGCCAAACACTTCATTGATACAATAGGGTATCACGGCCTTCAAGACGGCGATCTATGAGGGCTTCTGGGAGAAGCCGGATTAGAGATTAAGATAGGCTTAGACTTTTTATGTGATAAAAAGATGCCTGAATCTTACTAGTGTCTCAAATGTAAAGGGATACTTGAAAGACTTCATCTTTAATAAAGATATGCTTCATCTTTATGAGGATTAAGACTTTATTCTTAATTCTTTTGGACAGGTGAAAGATATGCTGAAATCTTTAATAAGCCATTGAAACAATGCCGTTTTTTGGTTTAGTCTTTCCCTCCCGGCGACCTTTTTACAAAGAGGTCTGGGGCAGGTACAATTGGTTTGACATTGCATACAAAACCCGGCGGTTGTACCTTTGGGTGGTTATATTGACTGATTTGCAATTCGCGATCTTTGTATTTCCTCCCCGGCGATCTTTTACAAAGAAGTGGGGTTAGGAACATTTGGGGTTAACTTTTAAACTTTAAATCACCCGGCGGGTGCAACCTGGAAGGGTGGGATGCCCGAATTTGCAAAATTTAGTTTAGTTGACCAGACAATTGAGGGATGCATTGTGTATCGCCTCCTTCAACATACGGCGCTTTAGGGCACAATTGGGGTTAACGTTTTTTAAAAACTAATATTCACACCCGGCGGGTGCTCCTTGGAGGGATGGGAATAACGAATTTACGATTCAGTTAGTTAACCAGACAATTGAGGGATACGTTTTGTATCGCCGCCTTCAACATACGGCGATCTAAAAAGATACTTCGGGAGAATTTAGATCTCGTATATTTGTCAGGCTTCCCAGTTTTTGATCTACGAGATAATTCGGGGGCCGGCGTCTTTTTTAGTTTTTTTTTCTCCAAAATTGAATCTTGAAACAAACACCACCGGAAAGACTTCATCAGTTATAAACGCCATGCTGGTCTTTATATATTATGTCAGAGGGTATTCATAAATCTTTTGGACAAATTAAGATATTCTGAAATCTTTTACTTAGGAAACCCCACCGCGTAGCGAGCTGTCGTCGTTGAGTATTACGTCTCGTTACCCGGCGGGTTATTTAACACTTGTGTGCGAACATGTTTGGGTTAACCTTATGAGCATTAATTCCTGGAAATTTTCTTTTTTTCCAGAGCTGGGTCCCGGCGGGTCTATGCAGAACCTGGAGTAATTATCCCACCAGTCTCTGTCATGGCTACCTTTGCCCCGGTTTTTGCTTTATGCATTACGCCCTCCTGTTCAGGTATCCCTATTTTTGCGCACACCCTTTGTATGAAATGTGTTAAAATGTCTCGTTTGGTATAAGTTACCTTTCCGGCGTTTTTTCTCGTTGCTCCGAGAACACCGTTTTTGTTTACCGAGTTTTAGTCAGGATGGCTCAAAATAGGTAAGTTACCCCGACGAGTTTGGTCGCTTGAGGGCTCATAAGAAACTGCGTTTTCTGTGGTCGAGCCTGGGATCAGGCTTCCTGTGTTATTCATTGTTTTATGCATTACGCCCTCCTGTAATGTATAGTTTAGTGTGGGTTACCTTTCCGGCGTTTTTCTCGTTGCTCCGAGAACACCGTTTTTGTTTACCGAGTTTTAGTCAGGATGGCTAAAATAGGTAAGTTACCCCGACGAGTTTGGTCGCTTGAGGGCTCATCAGAAACTGCGTTTTCTATGGTCGAGCCTGGGATCAGGCTTCCTGAGTTATTCCCGTCGAGGGGGGCTCCACTCAGTTTTCTAGGTGATCAGGCTGACACCTGTTGGCCTTGGTTTTCTCTGCTTTTCAAAGCCATTGAAACAATGCTGTCTGTTTGTTTGGTCTTTACCTCCCGGCGACCTTTTTACAAAAGGTCTGGGGCAGGTATAATTGGTTTGACATTAATAATAATAATAATAATAATAATAATAATAATAATATTTATTCAGTTAGCAATTTACAGAGTTGGTACCACATAGTATGTTATAAATATGACATGTACCAGCCTTGCATAATTCCAACTAAGGATAGCCCAATAAGGCCGTTAAGCGTATTTCCATTGGGGTCCTTGTATATAAAACCCGGCGGTTGTACCTTCGGGTGGTTATATTAACGGATTTGCGATTCGAGATAATTTGCCAAACAATTGATTGATACAATAGGGTATCACGGCCTTCAAGACGGCGATCTATGAGGGCTTCTGGGAGAAGCCGGATTAGAGATTAAGATAGGCTTAGACTTTTTATGGGATAAAAAGATGCCTGAATCTTACTAGTGTTTCAAGTGTAAAGGGATACTTGAAAGACTTCATCTTTCATAAAGATATGCTTCATCTTTATGAGGATTAAGAAGTTATGCTTAATTCTTTTGGACAGATAAAAGATATGCTGAAATAAGCCTTTGAAACAATGCCGTTTGTTTGTTTAGTCTTTCCCTCCCGGCGACCTTTTTACAAAGAGGTCTGGGGCAGGTACAATTGGTTTGACATTGCATATAAAACCCGGCGGTTGTAGCTTTGGGTGGTTATATTAACTGATTTGCAATTCGCGATAATTTGCCAAACAATTGATTGATACAATAGGGTATCACGGCCTTCAAGACGGCGATCTATGAGGGCTTCTGGGTGACGCCAGATTAGAGATTAAGATAGGCTTAGACTTTTTATGGGATAAAAAGATTCCGGAATCTTACTAGTGTTTCAAGTGTAAAGGGATACTTGAAAGACTTCATCTTTAATAAAGATATGCTTCATCTTTATGAGGATTCAGAAGATATGCTTAAATCTTCTGGACAGGTAAAGATATGCTGAAATCTTTAATATGATACTAAAGGACAACGAAAAGTAGTGGTGGAGTGCTACGGTTCGTTGACCGGCGGTTTTGAGACACATATTTTGTACCGTTTTTGGGTGTAACCCTATGAGCATTAATCCCCGGAAAATTCTCTTTCCAGGGCGGATTACCGGTGTTGCACCAGGTGACCAGGTAGTTCCCGGGGGCGGGGTAGTTTTCCCCCAGTCTCTGTCGTGTCGGCACTTGAACCTCTCATTGCTGTATGTTCAACGCCGTCAAGCTCAGGTAGCCCTATTTAATGTTTATTTGTTAATGAAATAATTTAATAGCTGAATCATAATAAACATATATATTTTCTATGATTATATTATGATAATATTGTGTTTATTTATAGTAATTTATTTTAATACAATTAAATATAAATTAAATTAATTAGTATACTTTATGATTTTGCTCACCAGCTCTGCTTTCAATGTGTTAATGAGCTATGGGAGCTTTTAATTATCATAAACCTTTACGGGACTCGGACGAGGGCTCCCGTTCAGGGAGTATACCGAGCTCGCAAGCGAGGGACAGCCACAGCCAAGGTGTATGGCGATACTCACAGTCGTACCTCACCCGCCGGACGATAACGCCGGCGGGCGGACCTGACGCTCTGATGACGGACAAGAACAGGTTGAGTTCCATTTATCTCTTTTCCGCCGCCAGACGCGTCTCTAATGTGCCACGTAGTCAACAAACTACAGGATTAGCGAGGCGTAGTCTCGCTAATCGCGCCCCTGTGGCCGGCGCAGTGTGGTACCAGCATTTGAACACGTGGTGCCCGCACCCCGTGTCCCTCCTGGTCGGGTTGTTCCACTTAGAACACATTTGGCAACCTAGAAACCTCGCGGACTTGTTCATTTTGGACATTCAGGAGGCCAAGTGCTAGCACCTTATGGTAGCGACGTGACCAAGATATTCACGAATCAATATACCCAGTCTACAAAGCGACAGTTTCAATCGCATTGGAAAGCTTTTACGTCTCGGATTCTTAGAACAAAACAAACTGTGCCCTCGGTGGCGTTGGTTGTTTATTATTTAATTTATCTGTTCATGCAGAAACATTTATCTGGAAGTGATATATGTGGGCAGGTTTTAAACTCCGCCCACCTCCCCGTCAGCTCAGGCCTACATGGTCTCTGGACAAAGCATCGTCGTTATTCTCATTCCCGTATGTACCAAAGACTGCAGATTTTACAAAAGGGCAGTATTCCTTATGGCTTTGGCTACCGGGAACAGAGTATCTGAGCTGGCGGCGATGAGCAACGCACCTAATTGCCTCAGGTTTGATAGGCTTCATGAGTGTATTCACATTGCACCTTCCCCAGGATTCATAGCCGAGATTGAGCACAGTGAACACATGTTTTCAGAGTTCACGGTGCCGGCGTTAAACAGGGTAAAGGTGCACCATCTTTTTTGCCCAGTGCAAGCTCTAACCAAATATTTAAGAGTGGCACCTCTAAATCACCAGGGTTTTCTATGGGTCGCAAGTCCGGGTGAACGATTGATGGAGCGTACACTGGCTTCTCTCTTGGTCGAGGACTTTAAAGAGAAGCATCCCGGCGTTGTGGGTAAGACCCACGATTTACGCAAGGGGACAGCCTCTTTACGTTTCCTTAATAATCTGTCGGTGGAAGTTATTACGCCCACACAGTTGTGGGCCTCTAATCAGGAGTTTTTGCCTCGATACCTTTCAGTAGCTCTGGACAAACCTTCCTTGCCATGTATAGCTTTACGGCAGAGGGTCTAGGTGGCCCTTTTAGTCACGTTTTGTTTAATTTCAAGAAAAAGGGGCGGGGGGGGGGGGGGGAGGGTGCAGTCAGTGTGACATAGGACACCCTAGACCCCTCCGGAGTATGTGTTCGGGACATACGAGCTGTGATACTGGTTGTAGGCATTGTATTATAAAATTTCTCTGTAGTATTCATTGCAGGAAATTGTGCTAAAGGCCAATAGTAGTGTTACGACAATTCTTGTTGTAAGTAGCTTTGGCTGTGAAGCAATAGATTTTTGAGAAATCTCGGTAGTGGCAACTACGACTTTTACTTTTGCAGTAATTACTTCTGCATAAGTACACGAGTTCAGTACTTCTACGAATGTACAAGAATTAATTTATGTTTGGTTATATTTTTAGGAATATATCCACTAGTTAATGGGGTTTATATGTGCACATGTTAACTTATAAGTTTTTAGTTTTCACCACTTAGTTTAAGTGGGGTGCCTCTTAACTAGCAGATCTGTGCACAGAGTCTCAGAGTTAACCCTTTTTCAAGCAGGCTTCTTTGAAGCACGCTCCTGCTTGTACCCCTTTTTTGAAGATTTAGGCTGTATAAAGTTTATGCACCCGAATATCTCTTTTTTACAAAAGTAAGAATACTATGTGGTTGTTTGATTATCTGCTTTTCTAGAGTTATGATATGATTACGAATGTCCCCCTCCAGTCTTAGAAATCAGGCATGTTCGTCAATGATGGAGGGGCCACTAATAAATTATAGGTTTGACTCCTGTAAGGAGATAAAGAAAACCTAATATTTAGTAGTGGCCCCGTAAAAAAAAAAAAAAAAAAAAAAAAATATCATTGACGACTGGGGCCCTCCCGAGCATCCCCTTCCCATTCGTTGATGTATTAAGGATTTTGGTTTACTTGATATGTCAGTGAAGGAAGAATGACGCCTGAATCAACGTCTGGTCAAAGATCCACACAAGTACATCCACGATATGATGGAAAGCTTATTGGATAGTTATTCTTATTTTCTTTTTGTTTTTTATTTTTTACGAAGTTTTTTCGTAGTGAGAACCCAATTCATAATGACTGAAGCCATTAGTGAGGTCGCGTGCGCTCATGATGAAGGCTCCTCAGATTTTAAATGCTCTGCGCGGTAGATTCAAACTACGGCGGATTAGTGTTTGAAGAGGATACCTTATGTAATAGGCATGTTCGTCAATGATTACGGGGCCACTACTAAATATTAGGATTTCTTTATCTCCTTACAGGAGTCAAACCTATAATTTTTAAGTACACTACCTGTACCTCTTTACAATTTTACTGTATTTTGTCACAAAATAAAGAAAGCTTGAGCTCTATGAACTGGGTTTATTCTCATCCTATTGTTATTTTGTTAGTGGTTTGATATTTATCACGAATGTCCCCCTCCAGAATTGTGATATCAGGCATATAGTCAATGATGGAGGGGCCACTAATAAATTATAGGATTGAGTACCGAAGGGAAGAAGGAAGACCTAATATATAGTAGTGGCCCCAGAATCATTGACGATTCTGGCCCTCCCTTTCATCCCCTTCCCATTCGTTTCTGAAGTTTCTAGGTTATCTTGATATGTCAGTGAAGGACGAATGACGCGCCAGCGTCTTGGGGCATACCCACGCTATCAACATCCACACGATGGGAAACATAGCAGATTAGTAGTTCTAATTTTTGTTTTTTTTATTATTTTTAATTCGTTTTTTCGTAGTGGCATTCACGTCATAAGGACGAGTCCGTAAGTAATTATGAGTATACGCTTACGATGTTTGGTCTCTTGTGCTCCGGGGCGGGTGATTTGAACAGCTGACTCTGGGGTTCAAATGCCATTACTGTTTAAGGCATATCGTCAATGATTCCGGGGCCACTACTAAATTTTAGGTTTTCCTTCTTCCCTTTGGGACTCAAACCTATAGTGTATACCAGTTGCACCAATTCAAGTGTCAAATCAATGTCCCCGAATGCACAACTGATAAGTGCACCTAATATACAAGTTACCACCAGTGCTCCTAGCTCTGTGACTTAATACAAAGCTGAAATATGTAGCGTGCCCTTGTTGCCCTGGAAGCACCGATCCAGGACAACGCAGGCTAAAGAAACACTATCCACACTGACCAAACCAGAGTCAAGCATTCAGCCTATTGGCATGAACTTCATTTTTGAATCTGTTCTCAATACTCCTAGGTTAGAAAGGAGGACTACTGATTCTAGACTTAGTGAGAAAACTTACATCCTGGCATCCGTACCCAACCAGCGACTTAGTTGCAGCGGGAATCGGACAGTCAGTGGCGACACTTCCTTATGTTGGCCCGAGATTGAGTCACTAGTCAAGTTGAAAGTAGTTGATAAGTTCCGGAGTTGTCGTGGCGCTAACAGATTGCGATCTACCAGTCCATTGGCCACTCCAAGTGAACTTAGTGCCTTTCACACAAGTCTGCCCAAAACTTCTAAGCACGACTTTGCATTAAGCACCTCTGTTGAGACTCAGGATATTTTTAAAATTAATTGTCCTCCTACGCCTGGAAAGAATTTATTCCAACCAAGTGCAGGGGATACTTTGGATTTATCCCATAGGTCCAGTGTGAATATGTGTACCTAAAGTCCCCCTAAGTCGAAACCGCATAGAAACCTTGCCAATTGGCTGTTGGAATTGTTTGGGCCTGAACCTAGCTCTGACATGTGAAAAGTTACCTGACGGCCAATGACTCCAAGTGCGACGTTACGTCCCTGATACTTGGAAAGATACCGCCCCATGACTAGCTGCCCTTCCACTCCCAAACTCGTTCTACCAGTGCTTCTATAGACTTCCAATTCTTTTAAGTGCCTTTCTAAGTTTTGTAATGGTAACAATGATTATCGTGAGGGTTTAGATTCAGGTATGTCAAGATTCTATTTAAACTTAACCTAATATCGTAAAGCTTTCATCTCTTCCCTTCTTTATTATATTTTCGTTATCCCAATTGTAGGGAAACATTCCACACTCTATCACTTAGGAAAATATATTTATACTTCCTCGAATTCGGGCTCCGGAATTCCTCGCGTAGGAAATATATATATATAATATTTCCTGTTATACATGCACCTTACACGTACATTTAGAATACTTCGCGCAGACCTGAGTTTATTCATTCCTTATATATTTTTGGGTACAGATCCAATAGCGAAAATCTCGTCGCAGAGTTCAATGCTTTTCAGTCACTTATACTTGACTTATTATTTAATTAATCTTGATGGAGTTTGTTTCCATCCTTGCCATTAGTTGATTAATTTTACATTTATTTTGTTAATCCATTTGCATTAACTAGTTCGTTTAGAACTTTGTATTGTCCTTCTTGTCCATAAATTCAGAGCCACGGCTCTATTGTCATGTAAAGTCAGTGAAAGTAGTCTAGCCTAAACAGACCTCGGATGCGGAAATACCGTGAGCCGAACAGGCCAAGTGGGATATCTCTATTGGTCTAACTGGTAAGGTGTCTGCCTCACACCCAAGGGTCGAGAGTTCGTGCCCCCACCAGGGCATGATATTTTCGTGAGGCTATTTCCGCATTTAACGAAGTTTAGGTGTGTTGGTAAAATTGTTCAGATGGTTGAGAGTAAGATCGGAGCTCCATAAATCCTCTTTCGGGTATGGTGTAAAAACCGATCCCCACAGGACAAGGAAGGGGAGAGGAGAGATGAGGGACTGTATGTGAGATGCGCATGGGTTGGGTTGTGGAAGTTGCCAGCCGCCCAAGCGAGTTGCCAACTGGGCAGTTTGTAGGTGCGTGTATGCATCGCTCAGTGAAGTTGACTCACCATTCCCGTTCATCTCTCTGACGCTCTCGGTCGATTCGGCTCAAGCTTGTTTCTCTCTGTTCGTTCGTCTCTGTTCGGAGCTTTCGCTTCCCGGAAGGTGAAGTAGTGTAAATTCAGTGAAAGTAGTCTAGCCTAAACAGACCTCGGATGCGGAAATACCCTGAGCCGAACAGGCCAAGTGGGACATCTCTATTGGTCTAACTGGTAAGGTGTCTGCCTCACACCCAAGGGTCGAGAGTTCGTGCCCCCAAGAGGGCATGATATTTTCGTGAGGCTATTTCCGCATTTAACGAAGTTTAGGTGTGTTAGTAAAATTGTTCAGATGGTTGAGAGTAAGATCGGAGCTCCATAAATCCTCTTTCGGGAATGGTGTAAAAACCGATCCCCACAGTCGCAGTAACTTGTTATATAGCTTTGTTTGAGTATTTACTCTGTTTATTTGAGGACAATATCTGTGTAATTTTGAGACTTATTATCTGTGTATTTATGATTATACTTATCTCCTTCAGACATATTATGTTCCAATAAGTCCGAGGAGGCGGGAGCCCCAGGATCATTGCCACTGCCTCGCACTACACTCACAACAACACTGAGGCCGTTAGAATTATCGGAGGAGGCTGAGGTTGCCACCAACGGTTTTATCGTAAGCTAACTTATCGGACTTACTATGACTCATATGACGCAAAATCGCGTCATAAACATATTGGAGAGGCATGGAGATAAGTCCATATGACGCTTATATAATTTATAACTGAGTTTTCCAGAGATCCGTTACGATTGTACCTTAGTGTTTAAGAAATAAAACTTGTGTTTTCTATACTTGTGTTTTGTATCCATTGTTTATTGCTTGTGTGTTGATTTAGAGAAGTAAGGTCTGTCCTCGCCCAGTGCAGAAGTAGGCCTACCCAAGTTGAATATAACTGCTGATCCATAAGTTGGGAATCGCAATCAGAATATATCACGTTTGCTTGAAAATCGTGGCATAACATTGACAAATTTCCCGCATTAGTCCCAGTAGCTGGTCATTATTTTCACCGGGGCTGGTTGGACTCCTATAGGCAGATGTAATCACAAATATTCCAGTAAAATAAAACAAAGAAACATGTCATCATATGCTGAAACAGTATAATACTCAGGTGAAGGTATTGAGGGATAAGCCTTTACAACAGCACCTCGTAGCTACTTTCTACTTTTCCTATTATTCTGAAGAGTGCAGAGAGGGGAGAAGGGGTGTTGGAGAGAAAGGAAGCTGTTGGAGTGGCTTTGTTATGTGTGTTTAGTCTGTATACGTCATCGAGGTATCCCTCGACTGGGTGCAAGCATGTGAAACATGCTAGGACGTACTACCACACCCACTATACTTTTCCGCCATGGCTGGGATCGAACTCGGGTCAAGCAGATTCACACGTGAGCGTGCTCACCACTGGACCGCCGCGGCTCTCCAATCCTAAATATTTGCAGTGTTTTCTTTTGTGATCAGTTAAAGCATCCGAGCATCTGAAACAAGACAGAAATTAATGTAATGTATGTGTCACATATATACTGCATAATAACATTTATTTCATAAGCTGCCAGACCAGTGTTGACGATAATAGTTGAGAGAAAGATCGGGTCTTGTGTAATACTGCCTTTATTCTACCTGGTTTTACCTAAATATATGATCAAATACGCCGATTGTAATTTATAATTTAGTTACCGATAATACGACTATTTTCTTATACGTTTCTTGAAGAAAACCAAAAAAAAATCGATGGGTAACTAAATTATAACAATTAATTGTCCCTAACATTATACATTATTTTCGAGTAAAAACAGATAAAACCAGCTTATTTTGTTATTTTTTAAATCAGAATGAATTTACATAAAATAACAACGTTAAGTATCACTTAATGTGGACCAAAATAGCAACAAGTAGTTATGTAGATGTTTTAGGCTACTTGATATATCTGATCGCTCGAGAAAGAGGACTCATTATTGTTCTGTTAACACTGCGACACAGGTGTCTCCAAAGTGCTGTCTCACTCGGTGTTGCAGTGTGCTGGCATAATAATCCAGTAGAGTTGATAGCCTCTGAAGTGCTATTTTAACTATAACAATTAACTTGATCTATCAAAATGACCAAGGTAACCGTAACCAGGGTTCTTTTCGAGGACGAGTGCAGACAGCTTGGTGTTAAGGTATTGTCCACTGATCAACTTGATGGCCTTTTGAATGAAAACCAAGTTGTACATCTGGGCGAAGGCGCAAACGGCACTTGTTGGTTGATGAAGGGAGACTCCGAGTACTTTGTGGTGAAGAAAAGCCTTGCTGAGTGTTATGCAAGTTTGCTGTTTGAAGTTAAATATTTGAACCAGCTGAAGGGAGTTGACGGGGTGCAGGAATTAGTGTCAGTTTGTCCTGAGCAGTGTGTTATCGTGACAAAATTTGCTGGCCTCGATCTGGGCACTTACCTCAACATCCACAAAGGTGCCATTAGTTTGGATCTCATGTTGTCGCTGATCAAGCAGCTTGTGAATATCGTAAGCGCCGTCTCGTCTTGTGGGGTGTTCCACAATGATATTAAGCTGGATAATATTTGTGTGCATGACACCTTTGATGGGCCAAAAGTGAGTCTTATTGACTTTGGTCTAGCCTCTTCATCGAAGCCCAAATATGCGGTGCCTATTCCCCTCGACCAAATTAATGACTACTACTGGATGGCACGGGAAGTATTGGGAGGCCAGGTTAGCTCACTGTCCTCAGATATGTTCAGTGTGGCCTCCGCTGTATACGATATCTTTCACGAGATATTTGACAACTTCAAAGTGCCTAGGACCTGTTTTAAGTTGTTGGACTGGGTAAAAGCTGCACTGTCGGCTGACGATCCTAGCAACCGACCCACCAACACTGAGTTGCTCAGCATCATCTCTTCTCTTGAGACTCTCCATGCAGAGAAAGTTGTTAGCAAGACGATGCAGTACAACTGCCTAGCAGTATTCTGTATGAAACTTGCTGAGTTGTGGTCTAGGCCCATAATCAATGATTAATAATATCTTTTAAATTGGCACTGCCACTATTATTTTATATTATTTTAATCAAATTTGGTCATACTCTATAATATCTAAAAGACTGATTTAGCACCATTATTTTTTATTTACTTTGCCCATTCTTTCGGGGTATCCTACACTTTGGTTTGGTTAGGCCTTCAGTGATAATATGATATATAGACTACAGTAGATCTGGACTGGACACGAAAATGGAACTTTGCAGTAAGGGACCCAAAATCGGAGAACAAACCCCCAAATATGAATCTGGAAACCGCGAAATTATCACATTTTCGCGGATTCGAGGTTCGAACTTGGGGGTTCGTTCTCCGATTTTGGGTCCCTTACTGCAAAGTTCTATTTCGTGTCCAGTCCAGATCTACTGTAGTCTATGTATGATAACTTGAAAATTGTGTGGGAGGCATATTTTTTACTTATGTATTGTAGGCTATAGGTAGCGCGCCAACGAACTTGACAAAAATATTGATCCCTTACTTCTTTTTAACTCAAAAGGGCCTAAAGCAAACTGGCTGTAAATATCCACACCTATTTCCTGGTGGGCTCTTTCCAAATTATAGAAATGTCAGCCCGATTGCTTTAATTCATTTTGAGTTATGAGAAGTTAAGGGATCAAGTTCGCTGGCGCTACCTATAGTAATTTTTTTTTTTAGCATTGAACTAACAATAACTTAAGGCCTAGCCTATTCGGTAAGGGTAGTGTTAGTGGGCATATTGTCCCTTCTTTACATTACTCGTACGCTCACGGGTATGTTCGCGTCTACATTGAATACAAACTTTTCTGAAATTATCTCACGGCCAGCCGTTTTTTGCCCCTTGCTAGCAATATAAATGATGATGACAGCAACTCTGGCGGGGTGAGGCGTTGCTCTGCAGTCTGCCCCCCATCCCCCAGGACTTATTGTCATAATCAGTTATATTGCCAGCAAGGGGTAAAAATAACGGCTGGAAGTGGGATGATTTAAGAAATATATAGTCTTCAAAGTAGACGCAAGTGTACGAGTAATGTAAATTTGGGTAAAAGTTGTGTTAGCGGGTGTACCGTCCATTTTGTTTACATTGTTGCACGCTCGCAGTTACATTCACATAAAATTTGACTGCTGTTATTTGCCCCTGCAAGAAATATATATGTTGATGACAATAAGTCATGGGGAGTGATTGGGGCTTCAACCCATTATTATATCCCTCAGCCAGGTGTTGGGTAAATTGTTTTGTTACCGGCAATGGGATACATACCCTCACACCCCATGACTTATTGTCATCATCATAATTATATATTACCAACAGGGGAAAATAACAGCAGTCAAATTAGACACAAATGTAACTGCGAGCGTGTGACTATGTAAACAAATCAAACAGTATGCCCGCTAACACAACTTTTACCTAATTTTGTAAACAAAGCAACGATACGCTCGCTAGTACAACCTTTACCGAATAGGCCAAGTGAACTACTGTACAAGGTTATGATGAGCATCTTTAGACTTTCATTAACCTTTGGAGTGCAATAAGCCTTCCAGAAGATTCGGTAAGGATGGTGTTTGTTAGCGGGCGTTTGCGTCGCCTTGTTTCCATAAGTCGCATGCTCGCAGTTACGTTCGCGTCCAATTTGACTGATTTTTTTATGAAATTATCCGAGAAGGATGTAGTGTACGGGGATTCCGGGTGTATCGCCAACTTTGTTTACATTACTCGTACACTCATGGTTAAGTTCCTGTCTAGTTTGACTCTTTATTTTCTGTTATTTGCCCCCTGCAGGCAGACTGACGCAGTACATATGATGATGCAGGTTTTTTTACCACCATGCACTCCCTGCTCAAGAGCTGGGCTAGGGTGGGTGCCCTGATGATCAGGGACTTCAGTGAATAGTTGCCACAGATTGCTAGACCGGACCGTCCACCAACAGCACTGGCGTCTGCCAATAACACACACTGGCTGGCTGGAGACTTGATCCGTCAACCCACAATATGTAGGCGAGTGCTCTACCAATTGCGCTAGGACCTGTGGCCGTATACTGTATATATAAAATTCACACACATCTAGGTCGCCCAGAAGACCCAGAGACCAAGGATCACTAAGGGCATCCATCACCCCCGGTCCCAGACCTCCCGGCGAGGTTCCGGTCCCAGGAGGCAGACACGCAGCGGAACCATACAACAATGCCCGTCCACCTCACATCCAGGCATGACCCTTCATATACACCAGCTCCCCGGGCCAAGCGTGTGAAGGACTATTATCTAGTCCAACTGGCGCCCAGCCCCCTCTTCAAACGACCACGTTATCACTCGTCTATTCACAAGCATTCTCCATTCATTCCTATTCATTACTACTTCTCTTGCCTGTTCTACAGTCATCCCTCTACCTTTCAACGCTTGTACTACACCATCTCTCCATCTCAACCGAGGTCTTCCTCTCCATCTACCTCCCCTTGCATCTGACTCATATACTCTCTTTGTAAGCCTTTCATCTCCCATTCGCTCAACATGTCCATACCAGCACAGCACCCTTCTGTCCAATCTGGCCGACAAGGGTTCCTGCTGTCCCACTCTCTTACATTCATCTTCATTCCTCAATCTGACTCTATGCCTTACTCAACACATACTCCTCAAGTAGTTCATCTCCATCACATCCAAATTTCTTCTCTCTTGTGCCTTCAGAGCCCATGTCTCAGCACCATACATCACTGCTGGTACAACTATCCCTTGATACATCGCACTTTTAGCTTTCATTCCGAGATTTCTCACCTTCCACATATTTCCCATTGCTCTGAAAACTTTCCTTTCTTCACATACTCACTGTCTTACCTCCATTTCCACTTCTGCGTTCCTGCTCATAACTCCTAGATATTTAAACACTCCAATATTTCCCCATCCAACCGCACATTTAGATTCACCTTATGACCATCTCTATTGCACACCATCACTTTACTTTTATTGACATTCACCCTCAGCTTCCTCTTATCACATACCACACCAAACTCTTTGACTACTCGCTGCAGAGTCTCCTCTCAGAATCCACCACCAACGCTGTGTCATCAACAAACAGCAACTGAATCAACTCCCAATCTCCACCATTCTTTCCTACTAAACCCAATCCTCTACCCATAGGTCTCATTTTTACCTCCTTCACCACATCATCCATATATACATTAAAGAACCACGGTGACATTACTATAGGTTTAACTCCTGTAAGGAGATAAAGAAAACCTAATATTTAGTAGTGGCCCCGTAATCATTGACGAACATGCCTATTACATAAGGCATCCTCTTCAAACACTAATCCGCCGTAGTTTGAATCTACCGCGCAGAGCATTTAAAATCTGAGGAGCCTTCATCATGAGCGCACGCGACCTCACTCATGGCTTCAGTCATTATGAATTGGGTTCTCACTACGAAAAAACTTCGTAAAAAATAAAAACAAAAAGAAAATAAGAATAACTATCCAATAAGCTTTCCATCATATCATAGATGTACTTGTGTGGATCTTTGACCAGACACTGATTCAGGCGTCATTCTTCCTTCACTGACATATCAAGTAAACCAAAATCCTTAATACATCAACGAATGGGAAGGGGATGGTCGGGAGGGCCCCAGTCGTCAATGATTACGGGGCCACTGCTAAATATTAGGTTTTCTTTATCTCCTTACAGGAGTCAAACCTATAATTTATTAGTGGCCCCTCCATCATTGACGAACATGCCTGATTTCTAAGACTGGAGGGGGACATTCGTAATCATATCATAACTCTAGAAAAGCAGATAATCAAACAACCACATAGTATTCTTACTTTTGTAAAAAAGAGATATTCGGGTGCATAAACTTTATACAGCCTAAATCTTCAAAAAGGGGTACAAGCAGGAGCGTGCATCAAAGAAGCCTGCTTGAAAAAGGGTTAACTCTGAGACTCTGTGCACAGATCTGCTAGTTAAGAAGGCACCCCACTTAAAGTAAGTGGTGAAAACTAAAAACTTATAAGTTTACATGTGCACATATAAACCCCATTAACTAGTGGATATATTCCTAAAAATGTAACCAAACATAAATGAATTCTTGTACATTCGTAGAAGTACTGAACTCGTGTACTTATGCAGGTGTAATTACTGCAAAAGTAAAAGTCGTAGTTGCCACTACCGAGATTTCTCAAAAATCTATTGCTTCACAGCCAAAGCTACTTACAACAAGAATTGTCGTAACACTACTATTGGCCTTTAGCACAATTTCCTGCAATGAACACTACAGAGAAATTTTATAATACAATGCCTACAACCAGTATCACAGCTCGTATGTTCCGAACACATACTCCGGAGGGGTCTAGTGTCCTATGTCACACTGACTGCACCCTCCCCCCCTTTTTCTTGAAATTAAACAAAACGTGTCTAAAAGGGCCACCTAGACCCTCTGCCGTAAAGCTATACATGGCAAGGAAGGTTTGTCCAGAGCTACTGAAAGGTATCGAGGCAAAAAACTCCTGATTAGAGGCCCACAACTGTGTGGACGTAATAACTTCCACCGAAAGATTATTAAGGAAACGTAAAGAGGCTGTCCCCTTGCGTAAATCGTGGGTCTTACCCACAACGCCGGGATGCTTCTCTTTAAAGTCCTCGACCAAGAGAGAAGCCAGTGTACGCTCCATCAATCGTTCACCCGGACTTGCGACCCATAAAGCACCCTGGTGATTTTAGAGGTGCCACTTTTAAATATTTGGTTAGAGCTTGCACTGGACAAAAAAGATGGTGCACCTTTCCCCTGTTTAACACCGGCACCGTGAACTCTGAAAACACGTGTTCACTGTGCTCAATCTCTGCTATGAATCCTGGGGAAGGTGCAATGTGAATACACTCATGAAGCCTATCAGATACTCTGTTCCCGGTAGCCAAAGCCACAAGGAATACTGCCCTTTTGTAAAATCTGCAGTCTTTGGTACATACGGGAACGAGAATAACGACGATGCTTTGTCCAGAGACCATGTAGGCCTGAGCTGACGGGGAGGTGGGCGGAGTTTAAAACCTGCCCACATAAATCACTTTCAGATAAATGTTTCTGCATGAACAGATAAATTAAATAATAAACAACCAACGCCACCGAGGGCATAGTTTGTTTTGTTCTAAGAAGCCGAGACGTAAAAGCTTTCCAATGCGATTGAAACTGTCGCTTTGTAGACTGGGTATATTGATTCGTGAATATCTTGGTCAAAATGGTCAAAATGAACAAGTCCGCGAGGTTCCTAGGTTGCCAATTGTGTTCTAAGTGGAACAACCCGACCAGGAGGGACACTGGGTGCGGGCACCACGTGTTCAAATGCTGGTACCACACTGCGCCGGCCACAGGGGCGCGATTAGCGAGACTACGCCTCGCTAATCCTGTAGTTTGTTGACTACGTGGCACATTAGAGACGCGTCTGGCGGTGGAAAAGAGATAAATGGAACTCAACCTGTTCTCGTCCGTTATCAGAGCGTCAGGTCCGCCCGCCGGCGTTATCGTCCGGCGGGTGAGGTACGAATGTGAGTATCGCCATACACCATGGCTGTGGCTGTCCCTCGCTTGCGAGCTCGGTATACTCCCTGAACGGGAGCCCTAGTCCGAGTCCCGTAAAGGTTTATGATAATTAAAAGCTCCCATAGCTCATTAACACATTGAAAGCAGAGCTGGTGAGCAAAATCATAAAGTATACTAATTAATTTAATTTATATTTAATTGTATTAAAATAAATTACTATAAATAAACACAATATTATCATAATATAATCATAGAAAATATATATGTTTATTATGAATCAGCTATTAAATTATTTCATTAACAAATAAAAATAAGATAGGGCTACCTAAGCTTAACGGCGTTGAACATACAGCAATGAGAGGTGCAAGTGCCGACACGACAGAGACTGGGGGAAAACTACCCCGCCCCCGGGAACTATACCTGGTCACCTGGTGCAACACCGGTAATCCGCCCTGGAAAGAGAATTTTCCGGGGATTAATGCTCATAGGGTTACACCCGAAAAAACGGTACAAAATATGTGCCTCAAAACCGCCGGTCAACGAACCGTAGCACTCCACCACTACTTTTCGTTGTCCTTTAGTATCATATTAAAGATTTCAGCATATCTTTACCTGTCCAGAAGATTTAAGCATATCTTCTGAATCCTCATAAAGATGAAGCATATCTTTATTAAAGATGAAGTCTTTCAAGTATCCCTTTACACTTGAAACACTAGTAAGATTCCGGCATCTTTTTATCCCATAAAAAGTCTAAGCCTATCTTAATCTCTAATCTGGCGTCACCCAGAAGCCCTCATAGATCGCCGTCTTGAAGGCTGTGATACCCTATTGTATCAATCAATTGTTTGGCAAATTATCGCGAATTGCAAATCAGTTAATATAACCACCCAAAGGTACAACCGCCGGGTTTTATATGCAATGTCAAACCAATTGTACCTGCCCCAGATCTCTTTGTAAAAAGGTCGCCGGGAGGGAAAGACTAAACAAACAAACGGCATTGTTTCAATGGCTTATTAAAGATTTCAGCATATCTTTTATCTGTCCAAAAGAATTAAGCATAAATTCTTAATCCTCATAAAGATGAAGCATATCTTTATTAAAGATGAAGTCTTTCAAGTAACCCTTTACACTTGAAACACTAGTACGATTCAGGCATCTTTTTATCCCATAAAAAGTCTAAGCCTATCTTAATCTCTAATCCGGCTTCTCCCAGAAGCCCTCATAGATCGCCGTCTTGAAGGCCGTGATACCCTATTGTATCAATCAATTGTTTGGCAAATTATCTCGAATCGCAAATCCGTTAATATAACCAACCGAAGGTACAACCGCCGGGTTTTATATACAAGGACCCCAATGGAAATACGCCTAACGGCCTTATTGGGCTATCCTTAGTTGGAATTATGCAAGGCTGGTACATGTCATATTTATAACATACTATGTGGTACCAACTCTGTAAATTGCTAACTGAATAAATATTATTATTATTATTATTATTATTATTATTATTAATGTCAAACCAATTATACCTGCCCCAGACCTCTTTGTAAAAAGGTCGCCAGGAGGTAAAGACCAAACAAACAGACAGCATTGTTTCAATGGCTTTGAAAAGCAGAGAAAACCAAGGCCAACAGGTGTCAGCCTGATCACCTAGAAAACTGAGTGGAGCCCCCCTCGACGGGAATAACTCAGGAAGCCTGATCCCAGGCTCGACCATAGAAAACGCAGTTTCTGATGAGCCCTCAAGCGACCAAACTCGTCGGGGTAACTTACCTATTTTAGCCATCCTGACTAAAACTCGGTAAACAAAAACGGTGTTCTCGGAGCAACGAGAAAAACGCCGGAAAGGTAACCCACACTAAACTATACATTACAGGAGGGCGTAATGCATAAAGCAATGAATAACACAGGAAGCCTGCTCCCAGGCTCGACCACAGAAAACGCAGTTTCTTATGAGCCCTCAAGCGACCAAACTCGTCGGGGTAACTTACCTATTTTGAGCCATCCTGACTAAAACTCGGTAAACAAAAACGGTGTTCTCGGAGCAACGAGAAAAAACGCCGGAAAGGTAACCTACACCAAACGAGACATTTTAACACATTTCATACAAAGGGTGTGCGCAAAAATAGGGATACCTGAACAGGAGGGCATAATGCATAAAGCAAAAAACCGGGGCAAAGGTAGCCATGACAGAGACTGGTGGGATAATTACTCCAGGTTCTGCATAGACCCGCCGGGACCCAGCTCTGGAAAAAAATAAAATTTCCAGGAATTAATGCTCATAAGGTTAACCCAAACATGTTCGCACACAAGTGTTAAATAACCCGCCGGGTAACGAGACATAATACTCAACGACGACAGCTCGCTACGCGGTGGGGTTTCCTAAGTAAAATATTTCAGAATATCTTAATTTGTCCAAAAGATTTATGAATACCCTCTGACATAATATATAAAGACCAGCATGGCGTTTATAACTGATGAAGTCTTTCCGGTGGTGTTTGTATCAAGATTCAATTTTGGAGAAAAAAAAACTAAAAAAGACGCCGGCCCCCGAATTATCTCGTAGATCAAAAACTGGGAAGCCTGACAAATATACGAGATCTAACTTCTCCCGAAGTATCTTTTTAGATCGCCGTATGTTGAAGGCGGCGATACAAAACGTATCCCTCAATTGTCTGGTTAACTAACTGAATCGTAAATTCGTTATTCCCATCCCTCCAAGGAGCACCCGCCGGGTGTGAATATTAGTTTAAAAAAAAAACGTTAACCCCAATTGTGCCCTAAAGCGCCGTATGTTGAAGGAGGCGATACACAATGCATCCCTCAATTGTCTGGTCAACTAAACTGAATTTTGCAAATTCGGGCATCCCACCCTTCCAGGTTGCACCCGCCGGGTGATTTAAAGTTTAAAAGTTAACCCCCAAATGTTCCTAACCCCACTTCTTTGTAAAAGATCGCCGGGGAGGAAATACAAAGATCGCGAATTGCAAATCAGTCAATATAACCACCCAAAGGTACAACCGCCGGGTTGTATATGCAATGTCAAACCAATTGTACCTGCCCCAGACCTCTTTGTAAAAAGGTCGCCGGGAGGGAAAGACTAAACAAAAAAACGGCATTGTTTCAATGGCTTATTAAAGATTTCAGCATATCTTTCACCTGTCCAAAAGAATTAAGAATAACTTCTTAATCCTCATAAAGATGAAGCATATCTTTATTAAAGATGAAGTCTTTCAAGTATCCCTTTACACTTGAGACACTAGTAAGATTCAGGCATCTTTTTATCCCATAAAAGGTCTAAGCCTATCTTAATCTCTAATCCGGCTTCTCCCAGAAGCCCTCATAGATCGCCGTCTTGAAGGCCGTGATACCCTATTGTATCAATCAATTGTTTGGCAAATTATCTCGAATCGCAAATCCGTTAATATAACCACCCGAAGGTACAACCGCCGGGTTTTATATGCAATGTCAAACCAATTATACCTGCCCCAGACCTCTTTGTAAAAAGGTCGCCAGGAGGTAAAGACCAAACAAACAGACAGCATTGTTTCAATGGCTTTGAAAAGCAGAGAAAACCAAGTCCAACAGGTGTCAGCCTGATCACCTAGAAAACTGTGTGGAGCCCCCCTCGACGGGAATAAACCAGGAAGCCTGATCCCAGGCTCGACCATAGAAAACGCAGTTTCTGATGAGCCCTCAAGCGACCAAACTCATCGGGGTAACTTACCTATTTTAGCCATCCTGACTAAAACTCGGTAAACAAAAACGGTGTTCTCGGAGCAACGAGAAAAACGCCGGAAAGGTAACCCACACTAAACTATACATTACAGGAGGGCGTAATGCATAAAGCAATGAATAACACAGGAAGCCTGATCCCAGGCTCGACCACAGAAAACACAGTTTCTTATGAGCCCTCAAGCGACCAAACTCGTCGGGGTAACTTACCTATTTTGAGCCATCCTGACTAAAACTCGGTAAACAAAAACGGTGTTCTCGGAGCAACGAGAAAAAACGCCGGAAAAGTAACCCACACCAAACGAGACATTTTAACACATTTTATACAAAGGGTGTGCGCAAAAATAGGGATACCTGAACAGGAGGGCGTAATGCATAAAGCAAAAACCGGGGCAAAGGTAGCCATGACAGAGACTGGTGGGATACTTACTCCAGGTTCTGCATAGACCCGCCGGGACCCAGCTCTGGAAAAAAAGAAAATTTCCAGGAATTAATGCTCATAAGGTTAACCCAAACATGTTCGCACACAAGTGTTAAATAACCCGCCGGGTAACGAGACGTAATACTCAACCACTACAGCTCGCTACGCGGTGGGGTTTCCTAAGTAAAAGATTTCAGAATATCTTAATTTGTCCAAAAGATTTATGAATACCCTCTGACATAATATATAAAGACCAGCATGGCGTTTATAACTGATGAAGTCTTTCCGGTGGTGTTTGTTTCAAGATTCAATTTTGGAAAATAAAAGAAACTAAAAAAGACGCCGGCCCCCGAATTATCTCGTAGATCAAAAACTGGGAAGCCTGACAAATATACGAGATCTAACTTCTCCCGAAGTATCTTTTTAGATCGCCGTATGTTGAAGGCGGCGATACAAAACGTATCCCTCAATTGTCTGGTTAACTAACTGAATTGTAAATTCGTTATTCCCACCCTTCCAGGGAGCACCCGCCGGGTGTGAATATTAGTTTAAAAAACGTTAACCCCAATTGTGCCTTAAATTGCCGTATGTTGAAGGAGGCGATACACAATGCATCCCTCAATTGTCTGGTCAACTAAACTGAATTTTGCAAATTCGGTCATCCCACCCTACCAGGTTGCACCCGCCGGGTGATTTACAGTTTAAAAGTTAACTCCAATTGTTCCTAACCCCACATCTTTGTAAAAGATCGCCGGGGAGGAAATACAACAACAGCATAGTTTTATATTGGCTTTGCAAAACCGAAAAAACTACAAACAACAGGCCAGATGGTGAAACAGGAGTTCCAGCTGTCCTTATCAACCACCTAGCACTCCCCGGGAGTACCGCCCTGTTCCGCTGGTGCCTACAGCTTACTCCTATGGAAGATATTGCTGTAGAGTGTATTAAGAAGGGTGATAATAGATTGACTATGCTTTGTTGTGTCAATGGTACCACTAGGACTGCATGTATTGTGCCGTTGTACAAGGGGAAGGGAGATCGGCAGGAGTGTTCAAATTATAGAGGTATTAGTTTATTGTCAGTTGTTGTAAAGTTGTATGGCAGAGTGTTGATAAAGAGGATAATAAAGGGTAGCCTACAGAAGGTGCATTGGAGAAGAGCAGTGCAGTTTCAGGAGGAGAAGAGGTGTGGATCAGATATTTTCAGTAAGACAGCTATGCAAGAAGTATTTAGAGAAACATAAGGAGATTTTTTGGGCTTTTATGGATTTGGTAAAAGCCTATGATCGTGTGGATCGAGAAGCAATGTGGAAGGTGCTAAGGATTTATGAAATTGGAGTAAATTTATTAAAAGGAGTCAAGAGTTTCTATGAAGAGACAGAGCGTGTGTTAGAGTATGAAATGAGTTGAGTGAAGGATTTGAGGTAAATGAAGGTCTGAGACAGGGTTGTATTTATTATTGGCCCCTCCATCATTGACGAACATGCCTATTACATAAGGCATCCTCTTCAAACACTAATCCGCCGTAGTTTGAATCTACCGCGCTGAGTATTTAAAATCTGAGGAGCCTTCATCATGAGCGCACGCGACCTCACTCATGGCTTCAGTCATTATGAATTGGGTTCTCACTACGAAAAAACTTCGTAAAAAATAAAAAACAAAAAGAAAATAAGAATAACTATCCAATAAGCTTTCCATCATATCGTAGATGTACTTGTGTGGATCTTTAACCAGACGCTGATTCAGGCGTCATTCTTCCTTCACTGACATATCAAGTAAACCAAAATCCTTAATACATCAACGAATGGGAAGGGGATGGTCGGGAGGGCCCCAGTCATCAATGATTACGGGGCCACTACTAAATATTAGGTTTTCTTTATCTCCTTACAGGAGTCAAACCTATAATTTATTAGTGGCGCCTCCATCATTGACGAACATGCCTGATTTCTAAGACTGGAGGGGGACATTCGTAATCATATCATAACTCTAGAAAAGCAGATAATCAAACAACCACATAGTATTCTTACTTTTGTAAAAAAGAGATATTCGGGTGCATAAACTTTATACAGCCTAAATCTTCAAAAAGGGGTACAAGCAGGAGCGTGCTTCAAAGAAGCCTGCTTGAAAAAAGGGTTAACTCTGAGACTCTGTGCACAGATCTGCCAGTTAAGAAGGCACCCCACTTAAAGTAAGTGGTGAAAACTAAAAACTTATAAGTTTACATGTGCACATTATAGGTTTGACTCCTGTAAGGAGATTAGGAAAACCTAATATTTAGTAGTGGCCCCGTAATCATTGACGAACATGCCTATTACATAAGGCATCCTCTTCAAACACTAATCCGCCGTAGTTTGAATCTACCGCGCAGAGCATTTAAAAACTGAGGAGCCTTCATCATGAGCGCACGCGACCTCACTCATGGCTTCAGTCATTATGAATTGGGTTCTCACTACGAAAAAACTTCGTAAAAAATAAAAACAAAAGAAAATAAGAATAACTATCCAATAAGCTTTCCATCATATCGTGGATGTACTTGTGTGGATTTCTGACCAGACGCTGAATCAGGCGTCATTCCTCCTTCACTGACATATCAAGTAAACCAAAATCCTTAATACATCAACGAATGGGAAGGGGACGGTCGGGAGGGCCCCAGTCGTCAATGATTACGGGGCCACTACTAAATATTAGGTTTTCCTAATCTCCTTACAGGAGTCAAACCTATAATTTATTAGTGGCCCCTCCATCATTGACGAACATGCCTGATATCTAAGACTGGAGGGGGACATTCGTAATCATATCATAACTCTAGAAAAGCAGATAATAAAAACAACCACATAGTATTCTTACTTTTGAAAAATGTATTTAATACGGCGTAGGCCGGAAATATACAAGAAAAAGGGGGTTCAGGCAGGTGCGTGCTTCAAAGAAGCCTGCCTGACAAAATAGGTAACCCTGAAGATTCTGAACACAGATCTGTAGTTACAAAAGGCACCCCACTCAACGAGTGGTGACAAATAATAAGTTATAAGTATATATGTGCACATCATAAACCCCAAAATACATGTGGAGATCAATTGCTAATGAACTCCATTGAACTAATGTTACATTGCTTTCGCAGCTAAAACTACTATAACAACACCGTTGTTTGTACTAAACTTTGTACTAGCACAAATTCTCTCAGAGAAATTTTCATATCACATTTCAACCTTAAATTGTATCACAGTTCTCATACTCCGGCGGGGTCTAGGGTGTCCTATGTCAACTGACTGCAAATAAACATAAGTGACTGCAGGGCCACCTAGACCCTCTGCCTTAAAGCTATACATGGTAAGGAAGGTTTGTCTAGAGCAACTGACAAGTATCTAGAGAGAAACGTATGATTAGACGCCCACAACTGTGTGGACGCAATATCTTCAACTGAAAAGTTTTTCAGGAAACGTAAAGAGGCCGCCCACTTGCGTAAATCGTGGGCCCTACCCACAACGCCGGGATTACTCTCTTTAATGACTTCTACTAGAAGAGAGGCTAATCGCCGTTTAAGTAAGCGTTTACCCGTACTCGCTACCCATAAAGCACCTTGGGGGTTATGAGGAGCTATTCTTAAATATTTGGTTAGAGCTTGCACTGGACATAAATTATGATGCACCTTTCCCCTTTTTAACGCCGGCACCGTGAATTCAGAAAACACGTGTGCACTATGCTCATTCTTGGCTACAAACGCCGGGGAGGGTGCAATGGAAATTGAATCATTAAGTCTACCAAACCTAAGACAATTAGGTGTGTTGCTCATCGCCGCCAGCTCAGACACTCTGTTTCCGGTGGCCAAAGGAAAACTGCCTTCTTTAAGATTAAAGCAAAGTCTGCAGTATTTTGATACAGACGAGAATGAAGTAAAGACAAAGCTTTGTCCAGAGACCAAGTAGGCATGAGCTGACGGGGAGGTGGGCGGAGTTTAAAACACGCTCTCATAAATCCTGTTTCCTCCGCCACCGGTATGGATAGACCTGTAAGGTCGAAAAAGGGCACTCTAATCGCAGTTAAGTGATTCTTCAAAGTAACCACAGATAAACGTTTCTGCTCAAACAGATAGTTCAAGTAATTAAAACCAATGCCACTGAGGGTACAGTTTGTTCCGTTCTAACAATCCAAGAAGTAAAAGCTTTCCAATGAGATTGATATTGTCGCTTAGTAGACTGAGTATATTGATTGAGCAATTTATTGGTCACATCCCTACCGTATGGTGCTAGCCACTTGGCCTCCTGAATGTCCATAATGCAAAAGTCAGCGAGGTCTCTAGGTTGCCAATCGTGTCTAAGTGGAAGTACCCGACCGGGAGCGATACCTGCGCCGGCCACAGGGGCGCGATTAGCGAGACTAAGCCTCGATAAACTCGTAGTTTGTTCACTACGTGGCACATTAGTGACGCATCTGGCGGTGGAAACAGATAGATGGAGCTCCATCTGTTCCAGTCTGTCACTAGGGCGTCTGGCCCCCCTGCCGGCGTTATCGTCCGGCGGGTGAGGTATAGAGGGAGCTTGTGAGTCTCCTCGGACGCAAAAAGATCCACTTGTGGATGGGAGAGCTTCGCAATCATTAGGTCGAAAATGGGTTGCTTGAGCTCCCATTCTACTGTCGTGCTCTGTCTCCGGGACAGAGCGTCTGCCCAGACGTTCGCTACGCCTGGGAGATAAGATGCGTGAAGATAAATATCTAGACTGGTGGCTAGAACAAAAATCTCTTCCGACACGAGTAGCAACTTCCTTGACCTCGTTGACCCTTGTTTCTGAATACAGTGAACTGCATTCAGATTGTCCATTCTGAAGGCCACTGACTTGCCCCGTAACGCCGGGCCGTGAGCCTGAAGGAAATACAATGGGACTAGTAACTCTTTGACATTTATGTGAGCGATTTCTAAGTGGGACCAAAGTCCCTGACCCTGGTGCCCCTGATTTGACTGAAATCCCCACCCTATGGTGCCTGACGCATCCGTGTCTACCCATACCGTTGGAGGAGGAGAGGTCCATGACATGATTGAGTGCAATGTTTCCCTCTTCGCCCAGACCGCTAGTAAGGTGTGGATTAATTTTGGTATGGGCCATAATTTTCCCGCCGGTAAGAGTGGGAAATATTTGTTGCCCTCCAATATTAATCGTTTTACTTTCAACCGGCCCAACTTGACAGTTAGCTGAATCCAGTTGAGAGAGCCGACCAGAGACTCCCAGACTCTTCGTGTCGTAGTCAGACTGTGAAGAAACCTGAACAGTTTCCTGCGAAACCTGTTGCGATTGTCCACACTCTGACTCAGAGTGAGAGCGGCGGTGTCCCAGACCAGCCCTATCCACTGAATTACTCTTGAGGGAACAAGGTTTGACTTTACCAGATTTACCTTGAAGCCTAGAGTTTTGACATGATTTAAAATGATATTGACATGTTTTATGCATAATTGTTGTGTCTCTGCCACCACCAGCCAGTCGTCTAGATACCACAACACTCTGATTCCCTGTTTTAACAATGGCATCAGGGCTTGCCTGACTAGTTTTGTGAATAATCGAGGTGCTAGGTTCAAACCGAACGGCATCCTCTGAAAAACAAAATTTTGGTGCCTGATCCTCAAGGCCAGAAACCTTTGAAATCTTTTGTTGACCGACACGTGCCAATAGGCGTCTGTCAGGTCTAGGGAACACATCCAGCCACCCGGCGGAAGTGTTAGCCTGATTTGATGAACTGTTAACATTCTGAAAGACTCGTTGTAAATGTGAAGATTCAGATACGACAGGTCTACGACCGGCCTCATCTGAACACTGTCCCGTTTGGGAACCAAAAACAGTTTTGACGTGAATACAGGGTAATCTGGGGGTACCGGGATGATGACATTCTTGGCAATCATCTCCTGGACCAGCAGCTCCACCTCTAATGAAACACAATTTGCCGTTGTCGGCTGACGTAAGCGAGGTCGCCGGAGCCACTGCCAAGTGATGCCTTTGCGTGCCACCATCCGTGCCCAGGTTTTTAACGGCCATGCTTGGTGACACGTTCGGAACGACCCCGTTAGCAGACAAGGGTTCGCCGGCTGTACTTCCTTCGGATCCTCCGGCTCTAAGGTAGGCACTGGGAGTGAGAAAGACTTTAGTTTTTTGATGGTGGGTTTGGTGGTGTTGGCCGCTTCGCCGGCTGGCTGGTGTGGGCCGAAGACTGGCCCTGACCCGGCTTATACTGGCCGCGTCCCCTCTGTCCTGAAAACCCTCTCTGTCTATGCCTGAACTGACCCAGGGGGGATTGGGAGGACTTAGGCGGAAGAAACGGCTTAGAACCCCCTGGCTGAGCTTTAGTAGGAGGCTTAGGTTTGGGGAAGTTAAATGCGGGTTTCTTAGCCTGTGCGGGACTGTGCTTTACGGCCTGTGCCATGTTAAACACTGTTCGCCATACATCAGGGGACATTAAAGAAGGTGTAAGTACTGGGGACATTACCACCTGGTTAGCAATGCGATCAGGCAGCTTGCGAACTAATGACATTCTAAGATCCTGTCGTGCTCGCACCGCCTCAAGTAAGGCTGTGCGTATGTCACCTAAGGATTGAATTGACGACTGAAGAATCAGACGCCGGGATAATTCAACTGATCTTCGAGCATCCGCGTCTGCGATTGCCTGAGTAGACCTGAGTAAAGACTTAGCCACCTGTTGAGAAACTATGTACTGTGAAAACAGGCGGAAAGCTTTTCCCCTTAGCCTAAATTCTCTGTCTAGGTGAGAAGGGGTAGGGGTAATGAATGGTTCCTTTAGTTCACAAAGATTAATCTTAGGGGCAGCTAAAAAGGAAAATAAAGCTGACGGAACTCCGCCGGCAGAACCTACCGGCATTGAGAACCATGAATGTGTATCCTGAGGGATCTGGTGGGAAGATTTAGAAGTGAAAGTGGTTGCAAAGTTCTGAGCCTCTACCTCCCAATCCACCCAAGGTCCTGGTCCTAACTGTCCCACCTTCAACACTGGATTAGCTGTCTCGTCTGTGACGGTCTGTAAATCTAGTTCAGGAGTAATAGCCAACAGAGCCTTAATATCATTAAACCCATCCAGCTTAGACCAGTCTGAAAAAAGTTTTGAAGCTGAGGCAGGGGGTAAAGCAGGCTTAGATGCATAAACAAAATAATCCTGATAATAATAACTAGGTATAGCCTTGATATTTACATCCAAAACATTACCCAAGGCATCCAATGCCCTTAATTTCTTAGACTTATTTCCCTGGATAAACCACTCACGTGGTACCGGGAGTTCCCCTGACAAGGTAGGCTGGGCAAGCTCTGGCTTAGAGGGGTTCAAAGGGACCCATGACTCGTCTGGCCCATAAAGCAGGGGCATAGCTACCTTTCTAAGAGGCGCTTTGTCTAGAGGGGTGGATTAACATCCGTAATGACCCTGACATTTGACGTAGTGAATGCCGCCGTAGCTGGCTTAGAGCTCCCTGCCGGTGACAGAGTAGGAGGGTTAGGAATCTTAGATAAATCGATTGACGTTATCAGAGGCCGTACCGCAGAACCTGTCAAGGGAGCCCCCAAGTCCATTGTGGGGTTTTCTCGTTGTTGATTAAAGAATTTTGATAGAGCATGAGTAAGTAACCCATCAATTTCTTGTGCTGTAACAAACTGGTTAGGTGCAGAACTTTCAGGTGAATTAGTATTATCATGGGCGGCGTCCAGGCCTGAGCCTGACCCTTGTCCTTCCCTATCTGAAATTAATGACACTTCATCTTGTTCCTCCCGATCCTCCTGAGAAGACCCCGCCGAGGCAGGGGCACCTTGTTTCCAAGATAAATCAGGGATAGAGGATGGGGTCGCCGCGTCCCTGTGGACATCGGCTACTGTGTGACTCGTATGAGTCGGACGTGGATGGACAGACCCTGGCTGAGCAAAACGCCAAACACCGAGGCTCTGGCCTACGCTCTCTTGAGAGTCTGAAACATTCTCAATTATTGAATATCCTGAACTCTCCATTTCTAGGGTTAAAATATCAATAGGTAAATCTTGTTTAGGGACAGGCGCTTCACTATACTCTGAGGCTGTAACAGAAACATTGTCAGGTGTAGAGGTATGATGAGATGCACTAGACTTAGAAGAATGTCGAGAGGACTTCTTATGGGAATCCTTTTTGGAGGATTTGTGGCTACGGTGTGACCGCGAACTGGACCTAGGTTTGGAAGAATCACCACCATGGTCCCTGGGGGAAGCTTCAGTCTTGCACTTCTTACTAGCCGGGGAAGAGGCCCGACTTGAAGACCGTTGTCTGAGGGGAGACCTTGACCTCGATCTCGCCTGCGACGAGGAGGTGGCTGCCGGGGGAGTAGGCTCTCTCGGGCGTTTAAACGTCTCCACAGACGATACAGAATCCTGGCTAGTCTCTGTCGGCTTAAAACCCCTTACTCTAGAGGTACGTTTAGGGGGAGGGTGCTCTGACAGCAACTTATCCCAAAGTGGGACGTTGTCACATTGAAGTGACTTATGTGCGACAATGGTAGTGTAGGCCGACATTTGTTGTCTGACCTCTCTCAACGCTACCGCCGCGGTCTTGTCATTGTCACACAGGACTTTATTGGTTAATTGGGAGCAAAAAGAACAATTACGTGTAACCCAGAGACCCCTTGAACGGTCTAGACATCTAACACACCTTATGCAAAGGGTATGTGCAAAAATTGGGATACCCGCGCAAGTAGGGGTAATGCACAGGGCAAAAACTGGGGTGACATTAGCCATGACAGAGACTGGTGAGAGGAACTACCGCCGGGTCTGTATTGGTCCGCCGGAGCTCAGCTCTGGAAAAATAAAGAAAATTTCCAGGAATTAATGCTCATAAGGTTAACCCCAGTGTTCGCATACAAGTGTTAATAACCCGCCGGGTAACGGGATGCAAAGACACAGCTAACACATCTCGCCACGCGGCTGGGTATAAAGAGGCTAAACAAGTCTTCTTAGCTAAGAACATGAAGAATACCCTCTGATATAATGGTCCAGTATGGCACTAATAGTCTGTAGGAGGTGGTGACTGTCTCAAGATTCAATTTTGTAACAAAGCCCCCCCTCATAAAGACGCCGGCCCTTGAAATATTTTAGTAGAATAGCCCAGGGCAGGAATATACGAGATCTGATTTTTTAACGAATTGTCCCAAACGATCGTCGTAAAATTAGAAGGCGGCGATACTGAAAGTATCACCCAATTAAGGTTAATCGAAATTGAATTTGTTTATAAATTCCTTAGTTCCTTTACTTAGGGACACCCGCCGGGTGTGGAAATCGATTTGGTTAAACCTCACTGATCCTTCAAATGCCGTAAGAGTAAAGGCAGCGATACACAGAGTATCACTCACATGGATTGGTTAACTATAAGAGACCTAAGTCGTTTTATCCCACCCTGCTAAGGTGCACCCGCCGGGTGAGAAGTCTAAAAGTTAACCCCACAAGTTCCTGACCCCACTACTTTGTAAAAGATCGCCGGGGAGGAACGCCTAAACAACAGCTAGGTTTTCCCCGTGGTTTGTCGTAAACCAGGTAGAAAAACCTATAAAAAACGAGTGTTCTCACGAACGTCGTTTCTTTATATATAACTAAATATATATGTAAGGATGGGTACAGCCATCCCGCCGGGAATTATAAAGGAGGCCTGAAACCAGGCACCCACAGATACGCAGTCCTGGAGAGCCACAGACACCTCCCCTCGCCGGGGAACCAGCCAGTTAACAACCACGTGTGGCCTAACACTGCTCATCGGTCAGAGGTTTTCACGGTGAAACCGAGAAAAACCCGCCGGAAGGCAAACCCCACCCTGAACAGACACCATCTGAACAATACGACACGAGGAGAGACACGCACGACTAACCAAGGTCACAACAAAATCCGTGGAATTAGCCAATACACAACTAAACCAGGAAACAAATATAGTCCGAGGAATTAGCCAATACACAACTAAAACCCGGATACACATGACACAGTAGGGCATATTTATAAAATAAATAATAACACTAGACATGTGGCAAAGCTACGAGCGGCTGGCTAGGCCTAGGTAGACGGCATGAAAATAGTTGAAATATAAACACACACTGGAATATCACAACAGGAACCACCGCCAACACACCACCGAAGCGATAACTTCCCAACCCCGGGAAGCCTGACACGGACCCAGAAAAAACTTCACAAAGTGAAGAAAAATACGCTGGGAACGTCAGCAAACACACAGCTTACCTCATCAGAAGGATAAAAGGCAGCAATAATTAACGCGTAATGAAAGCCGCCTGCATCACCAACTAAACCAAACTGTGAAAAGTTCACGTGTCCACAACAGGACCACGAGGGTACATCCGAAATAGATGCCCCATACATACGACCCAAAATACATTGCACTGCGGGCAACCAGCCCAGGACACTCCTGCTACGCCTATCCTAACCTTACTCGATACATCCCAGAGTAAACAAATGAGAAAAAACTCACTAGGGACGCCACGAATGCGGAACCAGCGGAGCCTGAAAGGAACGTCCGGGCAGGCTGAGCGCAGAGCAAAGAAGGAGGAATGACGCCTGATTCAGCGTCTGGTCAGAAATCCACACAAGTACATCCACGATATGATGGAAAGCTTATTGGATAGTTATTCTTATTTTCTTTTTGTTTTTATTTTTTACGAAGTTTTTTCGTAGTGAGAACCCAATTCATAATGACTGAAGCCATGAGTGAGGTCGCGTGCGCTCATGATGAAGGCTCCTCAGTTTTTAAATGCTCTGCGCGGTAGATTCAAACTACGGCGGATTAGTGTTTGAAGAGGATGCCTTATGTAATAGGCATGTTCGTCAATGATGGAGGGGCCACTAATAAATAAACCCCATTAACTAGTGGATATATTCCTAAAAATATAACCAAACATAAATGAATTCTTGTACATTCGTAGAAGTACTGAACTTGTGTACTTATGCAGAAGTAATTACTGCAAAAGTAAAAGTCGTAGTTGCCACTACCGAGATTTCTCAAAAATCTATTGCTTCACAGCCAAAGCTACTTACAACAAGAATTGTCGTATCACTACTATTGGCCTTTAGCACAATTTCCTGCAATTAATACTACAGAGAAATTTTATAATACAATGCCTACAATCAGTATCACAGCTCGTATGTTCCGAACACATACTCCGGAGGGGTCTAGGGTGTCCTATGTCACACTGACTGCACCCCCAAACCTAAGGCAATTAGGTGTGTTGCTTATCGCCGCCAGCTCAGAAACTCTGTTCCCGGTGGCCAAAGCCAAAAGGAATACAGCCTTTTTTAAAAGTAACGCAAAATCTGCAGTATTTTGGTACAGACGAGAGTGAAGTAAAGACAATGCCTTGTCCAGAGACCAAGTAGGCATGAGCTGACGGGGAGGTGGGCGGAGTTTAAAACATCTATCTATCTATCTATTGCCTGACGCCGTGATCCCCGAAGGGGTGGCCACGAACGAACCGCCCCCATGCACCTCTGTCCCCAGTCAGTCGACGCCCCTCCCCCCAACCAGCACCACCTTCGTTCATGTACTTCCTCACTCCATCCTTCCACCTCAAACATGCTCTCATGTTTAAAACATGCTCTCATAAAACCTGTTTCCTCCGCCACCGGTATGGAGAGACCTGTAAGGTCTAAAAAGGGCACTCTAATCGCAGTTAAGTGATTTTTTAACGTTACCACAGATAAACGTTTCTGTTCAAACAGATAATTCAAATAATTAAATACTAACGCCACTGAGGGCACAGTCTGTTCTGTTCTAATGATCCAAGAAGTAAAGGCTTGCCAATGTCATTGATACTGTCATTTCGTAGACTGAGTATATTGATTGATTAATTTATTGGTCACATCTCTACCATACGGTGCCAGCCACTTGGCCTCCTGAATGTCCATAATGCAAAAGTCAGCGAGGTCGCTAGGTTGCCAATCGTGTCTAAGTGGAAATACTCGACCGGGAGCGACACCGGGTGCGAGCACCACATCTTCAATTGCTGGTACCATAACTGCGCCGGCCACAGGGGCGCGATGAGTGAGACTAAGCCTCGATAATCTCGTAGTTTGTTCACTACGTGGCACATTAGTGACGCGTCTGGCGGCGGAAACAGATAGATGGAGCTCCATCTGTTCCAGTCTGTCACTAGGGCGTCCGGCCCCCCTGCCAGCGTTTCCATCCGGCGGGTGAGGTATAGATGGAGTTTGTGAGTCCCCTCGGACGCAAACAGATCCACTTGTGGATGGTAGAGCTCTGCAATCATTAGGTTGAAAATTGGTTGCTTGAGCTCCCATTCTACTGTCGTGCTCTGTCTCCGGGACAGAGCGTCTGCCCAGACGTTTGCTATGCCTGGGAGATAAGATGCGTGAAGATAAATGTCTAGCCTGTTGGCTAGAGTAAAAATCTCTTCCGACACGTTTAGCAACTTCCTTGATCTCGTTGACCCCTGTTTCTGAATACAGTGACCTGCATTCAGATTGTCCATTCTGAAAACAAAATTTTGGTGCCTGATCCGTAAGGCCAGAAACCTTTGAAATCGTTTGTTGACCGATACGTGCCAATAAGCATCTGTCAGGTCTAGGGAACACATCCAACCCCCCGGCGGAAGTGTTAGCCTGATTTGGTGTACTGTTAACATTCGGAATGACTCGTTGTGAATGTGAAGGTTCAGATAAGACAGGTCGACGACCGGTCTCATCTGAACACTGTCCCGTTTGGGAACCAAAAAGAGCTTGGACGTGAATACAGGGTAATTTGGGGGGACCGGGATGATGACATTCTTGGCAATCATTTCCTGGACCAGTGACTCCACCTCTAAAGAAACAAAATTCGCCGTTGTCGGCTGACGTAAGCGAGGCAAGTGATGCCCTTGCGTGCCACCATCCGGGCCCAAGTGTTTATCGGCCATGCTTTGTGACACGTCCGGAACGACCCAGTTAGCAGACCAGGGTTCGCCGGCTGTAATACCCTCGGATCCGCCGGCCTTACTACTGGCACCGGGAGTGAGAGAGACCTTAGTTTTTTGACGGTGGTGGAGTTGGCGGTGGTGGACGCTTCGCCGGCTGGCTGGCGTTGGCAGAAGACGGGCCCTGACCTGGCTTATTATAGCCTCGTCCTTTCTGACCTGAAAACCTACCCTGTCTATGCCTGAACTGACCTTGAGTGGAGGAGGACTTAGGTGGAAGAAAGGGCTTAGATCCCCCTGGCTGAGCTTTAGCGACTGGCCTGGGTTTGGGGAAGTTAAAGGCAGGTTTCTTAGAAGGGGTGGGACTGTGTTTAACGGCCTGAGCCATATTAAAAACCGTTCGCCACACTTCAGGGGACATTAAAGAGGGAGTGAGCACTGGTGACATGACCACCTGATTCGCAATGCGATCAGGCAGTTTGCGGACTAAGGATATTCTCAGATCTTGTCTCGCTCGTACCGCCTCAAGCACCGTACCGCCGTACGTTACCTAATGATTGGATTGACGACTGAAGAAGCAGTCGCCGGGACAATTCAACCGAACGTCTGGCATCCGCGTCTTTCGATTGCCTGAGTGGACCGGAGCAAAGACTTAGCTACCTGTTGAGACACTATGTATTGAGAGAACAGGCGAAAAGCTTTCCCCCGTAGCCTAAATTCACGGTCTAGGTGAGTTGGGGTAGAGGTAGTGAAAGGGTCTTTTAGCTCACAAAGATTAATTTTAGGGGCAGCTAAGAAAGCAAACAAAGCCAAAGGGACTCCGCCGGCAAAACATACTGGCATGGAGAACCAAGAATGAGTATCTTGAGGGATCTGGTGGGAAGTTTTGGAAGTAAATGTGGTCGCAAAGTTTTGAGCCTCTGTCTCCCATTCCAACCAAGGTCCTGGGCCCAACTGCCCCACCTTCAAGACTGGATTAGCTGCCGCGTCTGTGACGGTTTGCAAATCGAGTTCTGGAGTGAGAGCTGACAGTGTCTTAATGTCATTAAACCCATCATGCTTAGACCAGTCAGAAAACAATCTTGAAGCTGAGGCAGGGGGTAAAGCAGGCTTAGCAGTATAAACAAAATAGTCCTGGTGATAATAACTAGGTATAGCCTTGATGTTGACATCTAGTACATTCCCCAAAGTATCCAAGGCCCTTAATTTCTTAGATTTATTGCCCTGGATGACCCACTCACGCGGCACTGGAAGGTCCCCTGACAAGGTAGGTTGGGCCAGCTCTGGTTTAGTGGGGGTCAAGAGGACCCATGACTCGTCTGGTCCGTAAAGCAAGGGCATAGCTACCTTTTTGAGAGGTGCTCTGTCTAGAGGGGCTGGATTGACATCCGTTATAACCCTTACATTCGAAGTGGTCAATGCCGCCGTAGCAGGCTTAGTAACCACCGATGGTGACATAGAGGGGGGGTGAGGGATCTGAGGCAAAGCAATAGAAGTTATCAGAGGCCGTACCGTAGAGCTTGTCGTGGGAGCTCCCAAGTCCACTGTGGGAGTTTCCTGCTGTTGGCCAAAAAATCTAGATAAAGCATTATCAAGTAGCCCATCAATTTCCTGTGCAGTGACAAATTGATTTGATGATGTGTTCACTGATGAATCATTAAGATCTTGTGCGGCATCGAAGCCTGAACCTGACTCTTGCTCTTCCATATCCGATATCATCGAATCCTCGTCTTTGTCATCCTGTTCCTCCTGAGAAGATCCCGCCGAAGCTGGGGTACCATCTTGTCGCCAAGATAAGTTAGGAGTAGAGGAAGGGATCGCCGCGTCCCGATGGACGTCAGCCACTGTGTGAATAGTTTGAGCCGGAAGTGGGTGGTCAGGCCCCGGACGAGAATATCGCCAAACACCTAGGCCTTGGCCTCTACTCCCGTGGGAGTCTGAAACACTCCCAACCACTGAGTCCTCTGAACCCTCCAACTCCAGGGTTAAAATGTTAATGGGTAAATCATCGTTAGGTACAGGTACTACACTGGACCCTTGAGACCGAACACCAACTCTGTCTGGGGTAGAGGTATGACGAGAAGCACTAGAAACAAGTGAGTGTCGGTAGGCCTTTCTATCATGGGAATCCTTTTTTGAAGATTGATGGCTGCGGTGTGACCGTGAACTACTCTTTGATTTGGAGGATTTATCGCTGTGACCCCTGGTGGAACTTTCTGTCTTACTCCTCTTACTCGATGGTGAAGAGGCAAGACTGGGTGGCTGGTGTCTAAGGGGTGACCTAGACCTAGATCTCGCCGGAGACGAGGAGACTGCCGCCGGGGGTGTAGGCTCACGGTGACGTTTCGAAGTAGCAGGGGCAGGAGATGACACAGAACCCTGTCCAGTCTCCGCCGGCTTATGACAAGTTACTCGAGAGGAACGTTTATTAGGGGGAGGGTGCTCAAGAAGAAGCCTATCCCAAAGAGGGACGTTGTCACATTGAAGTGACTTATTGCCGAACTTCTCGTAAGGCGACCGCCGCGGTCTTATCATTATCTTGGAGGACTTTGGCACTTAGTTGGGAGCAAAAGGAACAGTTGCGCATCACCCACAGACTTCTTGAACGGTCTAGACATTTAACACACCTGATACAAAGAGTGTGCGCAAAAAGAGGGATACCGGCACAGGTTGGATTAATGCATAAAGCAAAAACCGGGGCAAAGGTAGCCATGACAGAGACTGGTGGGGACTTACTGCAGGGTCTGTATTGGTCCGCCGGGGCCCAGCCCTGGAAAAAAAGGAAAATTTCCAGGAATTAATGCTCATAAGGTTAACCCAAAATGATCGCATACAAGTGTTCATAACCCGCCGGATAACGAGGCGTAACCTCACAATGATTACAGCTCGTTATGCGGCGGGGTTATTATAAAGATATCCGAATATCTAGACATGTCTTTTAAGAAAGTTTTAAGAATACCCTCTGACATAATATAAAAGACCAGTATGGCGTTTATAAAGTCTTTCTGGCGGTGACTGTTACAAGATTCAATTTTGAAAACAACCCCCCCACAAAGACGCCGGCCCCTGAAGTATCTAGCAGATTAACACAGGGTAGGCTGATACGAGACCTGACTTCTAATGAATTGTCACATAGATCGCCGTATGGTGAAGGCGGCGATACAGAGCCGTATCTCTCAATTAATTGGGTAACTAGCCTGAATTGTAAATCCCGTATTTCCCCCTCCCAGGAGCACCCGCCGGGTGTGGCCAATTTATGAAAAAATACGTTAACCCTAATTGAGCCTTCGATCGCCGTAAGAGTGAGGGCGGCGATACATATAGTATCACTAAAATGGACCGGTTAACTAAACTGAATTACCAATTCGTTCATCCCACCTTAACAAGGTACACCCGCCGGGTGAGACCTGATGTCTTAAACGTTAACCCCATAAGTTCCTATCCCCACTTCTTTGTAAAAGATTGCCGGGGAGGAAAGCCCACAACAACAGCTAGGTTTTTCCTTTGGTTTGTAAAACCGGGTAGAAAAACTACATAACATATGTCCGCATGAACAATGTTAGATGGGTACCACCAATCCGCCGGGAATCATAGGGAGCCTGAAACAGGCACCAACACAGAGACGCAGTCTTGGAGAGCCACAGACACCAACTCGCCGGGGACACCCGCCTGATTTGAAACCACGCGTGGCCAAACACGGCTCACGGCCGGAGTTTTCATGGTGAAACCGAGAAAAACCCCGCCGGAAAGTAACCCACCCCGAACAGATACCATCTGAACGCACATAGGACCCGAGAGATAGCCAAGCACGACTAACCTAGGGACCACAAATATAATCCGTGGAATTAGCCAATACACAACTAATCCAGGAAACAAACATAGTCAGTGGAATTAGCCAATACACAACTAAACCCGGATACACATGACACAGTAGGACATATTTATAAAATAAATCAATAACACTTGTACATGTGGCAAAGCTACGAGCGGCTGGCTAGGCCTAAGCAAACGGCACAAGAACTGTTGAGATATAAACAAAAAACACTGGAAATATAACAACAGGAACCACCGCCAACACACCACTGTAGTAAAAACTTCCGACAAAGGGAAGACCGACTCGGGACCCAGAAAAAACTTCACTAAGTGAAGAAAAATGCGCTGGGAACGTCAGCAAAGCAACGCTACCTCATCAGAAAGATAAAAGGCAGCAGAATTAATCGCGTAATGAAAGCCGCCTGCATCACAAGCTAACTCAACTATGAAAAAACCCCCAAAAATTCACCTGTCCACAACAAGACCACGAGGGTACATCCGAAATAGATGCCCCAAACACACGACCCAAAATACACTGCACTGCGGGCAACCAGCCCAGGACACTCCTGCTACGCATATCCTAACCTTACTCGATACATCCCGGAGTAAACAAATGAGAAAAAACTCACTAGGGACGCAGTAAATGCGGAACCAGCGGAGCGTGCAGAGACACGTCCAGGCCGGCTGATCGCAGAGCAGAGAAGGAAGAATGACGCCTGAATCAGCATCTGGTCAAAGATCCACACAAGTACATCCACGATATGATGGAAAGCTTATTGGATAGTTATTCTTATTTTCTTTTTGTTTTTTATTTTTTACGAAGTTTTTTCGTAGTGAGAACCCAATTCATAATGACTGAAGCCATGAGTGAGGTCGCGTGCGCTCATGATGAAGGCTCCTCAGATTTTAAATGCTCTGCGCAGTAGATTCAAACTACGGCGAATTAGTGTTTGAAGAGGATGCCTTATGTAATAGGCATGTTCGTCAATGATTACGGGGCCACTACTAAATATTAGGTTTTCTTTATCTCCTTACAGGAGTCAAACCTATATTATGGGCGTCAAATCACACCTTCTTAACACGTTACCTGTCTGTTACTCTAGATAAACCACGAATGACCTGTGTCGCATTGAGACAGCAGGTCTGAAGGTTCGGTGCTTTTTATTATTTGCTAGTTATAAAAAGAGGTGGGGGGGGGGGGTGATAGCCAAAGACCCTCAGCCCCGCGGGACATGGTTAGTGTGTGTGTCCACTGTGATACTCATTATCCTAAGGTTACTCGAGGACTTCAAACATTGTCAAGAGTGGGGATTTTTTTTTTTTTTTTTTTTTTACATAGATACATTTTTTATGTGATACTCATTATCATAAGGTTACTCAGGTACTTGAAATATAGTCAAGAGTTGGAGAATATTTTTGTATATGGTATAATAGAATTTACATAGACAAATATTTTATTTTTTATAACAGTTACATATGTTGTATACATATAAGTAATTTGTTTGTACATGTAATAGATAATTTATATGAAGTGCAATTTTTCTGCAATCTCTATCCAAAGATTTAAGAATTATTGTACACAGGTATATTTTTAAGTACACTACCTGTACCTCTTTACAATTTTACTGTATTTTGTCACAAAATAAAGAAAGCTTGAGCTCTATGAACTGGGTTTATTCTCATCCTATTGTTATTTTGTTAGTGGTTTGATATTTATCACGAATGTCCCCCTCCAGAAATGTGATATCAGGCATATAGTCAATAATGGAGGGGCCACTAATAAATTATAGGATTGAGTACCGAAGGGAAGAAGGAAAACCTAATATATAGTAGTGGCCCCAGAATCATTGACGATTCTGGCCCTCCCTTTCATCCCCTTCCCATTCGTTTCTGAAGTTTCTAGGTTATCTTAATATGTCAGTGAAGGACGAATGACGCGCCAGCGTCTTGGGGCATACCCACGCTATCAACATCCACACGATGGGAAGCATAGCAGATTAGTAGTTCTATTTTTTATTTTTTTTATTATTTTTAATTCGTTTTTCGTAGTGGCATTCGCGTCATAAGGACGAGTCCGTAAGTAATTATGAGTATACGCTTACGATGTTTGGTCTCTTGTGCTCCGGGGTGGGTGATTTGAACAGCTGACTCTGGGGTTCAAAGAGTGCCATTACTGTTTAAGGCATATCGTCAATGATTCCGGGGCCACTACTAAATTTTAGGTTTTCCTTCTTCCCTTTGGGACTCAAACCTATAGTGTATACCAGTTCCACCAATTCAAGTGTCAAATCAATGTCCCCAAATGCACAACTGATAAGTGCACCTAATATACAAGTTACCACCAGTGCTCCTAGCTCCGTGACTTAAAACAAAGCTGAAATATCTAGCGTGTCCTTGTTGCCCTGGAAGCACCTATCCAGGACAACGCAGGCTAAAGAAACACTATCCACACTGACCAAACCAGAGTCAAGCATTCAGCCTATTGGCATGAACTTCATTTTTGAATCTGTTCTCAATACTCCTAGGTTAGAAAGGAGGACTACTGATTCTAGACTTAGTGAGAAAACTTACATCCTGGCATCCGTACCCAACCAGCAACTTAGTTGCAGCGGGAATCGGACAGTCAGTGGCGACACTTCCTTATGTGGGCCCGAGATTGAGTCACTAGTCAAGTTGAAAGTAGTTGATAAGTTCCGGAGTTGTCGTGGCGCTAACAGATTGCGATCTACCAGTCCATTGGCCACTCCAAGTGAACTTAGTGCCTTTCACACAAGTCTGCCCAAAACTTCTAAGCACGACTTTGCATTAAGCACCTCTGTTGAGACTCAGGATATTTTTAAACTTAATTGTCCTCCTACGCCTGGAAAGAATTTATTCCAACCAAGTGCAGGGGATACTTTGGATTTATCCCATAGGTCCAGTGTGAATATGTGTACCTAAAGTCCCCTAAGTCGAAACCGCATAGAAACCTTGCCAAGTGGCTGTTGGAATTGTTTGGGCCTGAACCTAGCTCTGACGTGTGAAAAGTTACCTGACGGCCAATGACTCCTAGTGCGACATTACGTCCCTGATACTTGGAAAGATACCGCCCCATGACTAGCTGCCCTTCCACTCCCAAACTCGTTCTACCAGTGCTTCTATAGACTTCCAATTCTTTTAAGTGCCTTTCTAAGTTTTGTAATGGTAACAATGATTATCGTGAGGGTTTAGATTCAGGTATGTCAAGATTCTATTTAAACTTAACCTAATATCGTAAAGCTTTCATCTCTTCCCTTCTTTATTTTATTTTCGTTATCCCAATTGTAGGGAAACATTCCACACTCTATCACTTAGGAAAATATATTCATACTTCCTCGAATTCGGGCTCCGGAATTCCTCGCGTAGGAAATATATATATATATAATATTTCCTGTTATGCATGCATCTTACACGTACATTTAGAATACTTCGCGCAGACCTGAGTTTATTCATTCCTTATATATTTTTGGGTACAGATCCAATAGCGAAAATCTCGTCGCAGAGTTCAATGCTTTTCAGTCACTTATACTTGACTTCTTATTTAATTAATCTTGATGGAGTTTGTTTCCATCCTTGCCTCTAGTTGATTAATTTTACATTTATTTTGTTAATCCATTTGCATTAACTAGTTCGTTTAGAACTTTGTATTGTCCTTCTTGTCCATAAATTCAGAGCCACGGCTCTATTGTCGTGTAAAGTCAGTGAAAGTAGTCTAGCATAAACAGACCTCGGATGCGGAAATACCCTGAGCCGAACAGGCCAAGTGGGATATCTCTATTGGTCTAACTGGTAAGGTGTCTGCCTCACACCCAAGGGTCGAGAGTTCGTGCCCCCACCAGGGCATGATATTTTTGTGAGGCTATTTCCGCATTTAACGAAGTTTAGGTGTGTTGGTCAAATTGTTCAGATGGTTGAGAGTAAGATCGGAGCTCCATAAATCCTCTTTCGGGTATGGTGTAAAAACCGATCCCCACAGTCGCAGTAACTTGTTATATAGCTTTGTTTGAGTATTTACTCTGTTTATTTGAGGACAATATCTGTGTGATTTTGAGACTTATTATCTGTGTATTTATGATTATACTTATATAATTTATAACTGAGTTTTCCAGAGATCCGTTACGATTGTACCTTAGTGTTTAAGAAATAAAACTTGTGTTTTCTATACTTGTGTTTTGTATCCATTGTGTATTGCTTGTCTGTTGATTTAGAGAAGTAAGGTCTGTCCTCGCCCAGTGGAGAAGTAGGCCTACCCAAGTTGAGTATAACTGCTGATCCATAAGTTGGGAATCGCAATCAGAATATATCACGTTTGCTTGAAAAACGTGGCATAACATTGACAAATTTCCTGCATTAGTCCCAGTAGCTGGTCATTATTTTCACCGGGGCTGGTTGGACTCCTATAGGCAGATGTAATCACAAATATTCCAGTAAAATAAAACAAAGAAACATGTCATCATATGCTGAAACAGTAAAATACTCAGGTGAAGGTATTGAGGGATAAGCCTTTACAACAGCACCTCGTAGCTACTTTCTACTTTTCCTATTATTCTGAAGAGTGCAGAGAGGGGAGAAGGGGTGTTGGAGTGGCTTTGTTATGTGTGTTCAGTCTGTATACGTCGTCGAGGTGTCCCTCGACTGGGTGCAAGCATGTGAAACATGCTAGGACGTACTACCACACCCACTACTTCTCCGCCATGGCTGGGATCGAACTCGGGTCAAGCAGATTCACACGTGAGCGTGCTCACCACTGGACCGCCGCGGCTCTCCAATCCTAAATATTTGCAGTTTTTTCTTTTGTGATCAGTTAAAGCATCCGAACATCTGAAACAAGACAGAAATTAATGTAATGTATGTGTCACATATATACTGCATAATAACATTTATTTCATAAGCTGCCAGACCAGTGTTGACGATAATAGTTGAGAGAAAGATCGGGTCTTGTGTAATACTGCCTTTATTCTACCTGGTTTTACCTAAATATATGATCAAATACGCCGATTGTAATTTATAATTTAGTTACCGATAATACGACTATTTTCTTATACGTTTCTTGAAGAAAACCAAAAAAAAATCGATGGGTAACTAAATTATAACAATTAATTGTCCCTAACATTATACATTATTTTCGAGTAAAAACAGATAAAACCAGCTTATTTTGTTATTTTTTAAATCAGAATGAATTTACATAAAATAACAACGTTAAGTATCACTTAATGTGGACCAAAATAGCAACAAGTAGTTATGTAGATGTTTTAGGCTACTTGATATATCTGATCGCTCGAGAAAGAGGACTCATTATTGTTCTGTTAACACTGCGACACAGTGTCTCCAAAGTGCTGTCTCACTCGGTGTTGCAGTGTGCTGGCATAATAATCCAGTAGAGTTGATAGCCTCTGAAGTGCTATTTTAACTATAACAATTAACTTGATCTATCAAAATGACCAAGGTAACCGTAACCAGGGTTCTTTTCGAGGACGAGTGCAGACAGCTTGGTGTTAAGGTATTGTCCACTGATCAACTTGATGGCCTTTTGAATGAAAACCAAGTTGTACATCTGGGCGAAGGCGCAAACGGCACTTGTTGGTTGATGAAGGGAGACTCCGAGTACTTTGTGGTGAAGAAAAGCCTTGCTGAGTGTTATGCAAGTTTGCTGTTTGAAGTTAAATATTTGAACCAGCTGAAGGGAGTTGACGGGGTGCAGGAATTAGTGTCAGTTTGTCCTGAGCAGTGTGTTATCGTGACAAAATTTGCTGGCCTCGATCTGGGCACTTACCTCAACATCCACAAAGGTGCCATTAGTTTGGATCTCATGTTGTCGCTGATCAAGCAGCTTGTGAATATCGTAAGCGCCGTCTCGTCTTGTGGGGTGTTCCACAATGATATTAAGCTGGATAATATTTGTGTGCATGACACCTTTGATGGGCCAAAAGTGAGTCTTATTGACTTTGGTCTAGCCTCTTCATCAAAGCCCAAATATGCGGTGCCTATTCCCCTCGACCAAATTAATGACTACTACTGGATGGCACGGGAAGTATTGGGAGGCCAGGTTAGCTCACTGTCCTCAGATATGTTCAGTGTGGCCTCCGCTGTATACGATATCTTTCACGAGATATTTGACAACTTCAAAGTGCCTAGGACCTGTTTTAAGTTGTTGGACTGGGTAAAAGCTGCACTGTCGGCTGACGATCCTAGCAACCGACCCACCGACACTGAGTTGCTCAGCATCATCTCTTCTCTTGAGACTCTCCATGCAGAGAAAGTTGTTAGCAAGACGATGCAGTACAACTGCCTAGCAGTATTCTGTATGAAACTTGCTGAGTTGTGGTCTAGGCCCATAATCAATGATTAATAATATCTTTTAAATTGGCACTGCCACTATTATTTTATATTATTTTAATCAAATTTGGTCATACTCTATAATATCTAAAAGACTGATTTAGCACCATTATTTTTTATTTACTTTGCCCATTCTTTCGGGGTATCCTACACTTTGGTTTGGTTAGGCCTATGGCCTTCATTGATAATATGATATATAGACTACAGTAGATCTGGACTGGACACGAAAATGGAACTTAGCAGTAAGGGACCCAAAATCGGAGAACAAACCCCCAAATATGAATCTCGAAACCGCGAAATTATCACATTTTCGCGGATTCGAGGTTCGAACTTGGGGGTTCGTTCTCCGATTTTGGGTCTCTTACTGCAAAGTTCCAGTTTCGTGTCCAGTCCAGATCTACTGTAGTCTATGTATGATAACTTGAAAATTGTGTGGGAGGCATATTTTTTACTTATGTATTGTAGGCTATAGGTAGCGCGCCAACGAACTTGACAAAAATATTGATCCCTTACTTCTTTTTAACTCAAAAGGGCCTAAAGCAAACTGGCTGTAAATATCCACACCTATTTCCTGGTGGGCTCTTTCCAAATTATAGAAATGTCAGCCCGATTGCTTTAATTCATTTTGAGTTATGAGAAGTTAAGGGATCAAGTTCGCTGGCGCTACTTATAGTAATTTATTTTTTAGCATTGAACTAACAATAACTTAAGGCCTAGCCTATTCGGTAAGGGTAGTGTTAGTGGGCATATTATCCCTTCTTTACATTACTCGTACGCTCACGGGTATGTTCGCGTCTACATTGAATACAAACTTTTCTGAAATTATCTCACGGCCAGCTGTTTTTTGCCCCTTGCTAGCAATATAAATGATGATGACAGCAACTCTGGCGGGGTGAGGCGCTGCTCTGCAGTCTGCCCCCCCATCCCCCAGGACTTATTGTCATAATCAGTTATATTGCCAGCAAGGGGTAAAAATAACGGCTGGAAGTGGGATGATTTAAGAAATATATAGTCTTCAAAGTAGACGCAAGTGTACGAGTAATGTAAATTTGGGTAAAAGTTGTGTTAGCGGGTGTACCGTCCATTTTGTTTACATTGTTGCACGCTCGCAGTTACATTCACATAAAATTTGACTGCTGTTATTTGCCCCTGCAAGAAATATATATGTTGATGACAATAAGTCATGGGGGGTGATTGGGGCTTCAACCCATTATTATATCCCTCAGCCAAGTGTTGGGTAATTGTTTTGTTACCGGCAATGGGATACATACCCTCACACCCCATGACTTATTGTCATCATCATAATTATATATTACCAACAGGGGAAAATAACAGCAGTCAAATTAGACACAAATGTAACTGCGAGCGTGTGACTATGTAAACAAATCAAACAGTATGCCCGCTAACACAACTTTTACCTAATTTTGTAAACAAAGCAACGATACGCTCACTAGTACAACCTTTACCGAATAGGCCAAGTGAACTACTGTACAAGGTTATGATGAGCATCTTTAGACTTTCATTAACCTTTGGAGTGCAATAAGCCTTCCAGAAGATTCGGTAAGGATGGTGTTAGCGGGCGTTTGCGTCGCCTTGTTTCCATAAGTCGCATGCTCGCAGTTACGTTCGCGTCCATTTGACTGATTTTTTATGAAATTATCTGAGAAGGATGTAGTGTACGGGGATTCCGGGTGTATCGCCAACTTTGTTTACATTACTCGTACACTCATGGTTAAGTTCCTGTCTAGTTTGACACTTTATTTTCTGTTATTTGCCCCCTGCAGGCAGACTGACACAGTACATATGATGATGCAGTTTTTTTTACCACCATGCACTCCCTGCTCAAGAGCTGGGCTAGGGTGGGTGCCCTGATGATCAGGGACTTCAGTGAATAGTTGCCACAGATTGCTAGACCGGACCGTCCACCAACAGCACTGGCGTCTGCCAATAACACACACTGGCTGGCTGGAGACTCGATCCGTCAACCCACAATATGCAGGCGAGTGCTCTACCAACTGCGCTAGGACCTGTGGCCGTATACTGTATATATAAAATTCACACACATCTAGGTCGCCCAGAAGACCCAGAGACCAAGGATCACTAAAGGCATCCATCACCCCCGGTCCCAGACCTCCCGGCGAGGTTCCGGTCCCAGGAGGCAGACACGCAGCGGAACCATACAACAATGCCCGTCCACCTCACATCCAGGCATGACCCTTCATATACACCAGCTACCCAGGCCAAGCGTCTGACGGACTATTATCTAGTCCAACTGGCGCCCAGCCCCCTCTTCAAACGACCACGTTATCACTCATCTATTCACAAGCATTCTCCATTCATTCCTATTCATTACTACTTCTCTTGCCTGTTCTACAGTCATCCCTCTACCTTTCAACGCTTGTACTACACCATCTCTCCATCTCAACCGAGGTCTTCCTCTCCATCTACCTCCCCTTGCATCTGACTCATATACTCTCTTTGTAAGCCTTTCATCTCCCATTCGCTCAACATGTCCATACCAGCACAGCACCCTTCTGTCCAATCTGGCCGACAAGGGTTCCTGCTGTCCCACTCTCTTACATTCATCTTCATTCCTCAATCTGACTCTATGCCTTACTCAACACATACTCCTCAAGTAGTTCATCTCCATCAATCCAAATTTCTTCTCTCTTGTGCATTCAGAGCCCATGTCTCAGCACCATACATCACTGCTGGTACAACTATCCCTTGATACATTGCACTTTTAGCTTTCATTCCGAGATTTCTCACCTTCCACATATTTCCCATTGCTCTGAAAACTTTCCTTTCTTCACATACTCACTGTCTTACCTCCATTTCCACTTCTGCGTCCCTGCTCATAACTCCTAGATATTTAAACACTCCAATATTTCCCCATCCAACTGCACATTTATATTCACCTTATGACCATCTCTATTGCACACCATCACTTTACTTTTATTGACATTCACCCTCAGCTTCCTCTTACCACATACCACACCAAACTCTTTGACTACTCGCTGCAGAGTCTCCTCAGAATCCACCACCAACGCTGTGTCATCAACAAACAGCAACTGAATCAACTCCCAATCTCCACCATTCTTTCCTACTAAACCCAATCCTCTACCCATAGGTCTCATTTTTACCTCCTTCACCACATCATCCATATATACATTAAAGAACCACGGTGACATTACACAACCCTGTCTCAGACCTTCATTTACCTCAAATCCTTCACTCAACTCATTTCATACTCTAACACACGCTCTGTCTCTTGATAGAAACTCTTGACTCCTTTTAATAAATTTACTCCAATTTCATAAATCCTTAGCACCTTCCACATTGCTTCTCGATCCACACGATCATAGGCTTTTACCAAATCCATAAAAGCCCAAAAAATCTCCTTATGTTTCTCTAAATACTTCTTGCATAGCTGTCTTACTGAAAATATCTGATCCACACCTCTTCTCCTCCTGAAACTGCACTGCTCTTCTCCAATGCACCTTCTGTAGGCTACCCTTTATTATCCTCTTTATCAACACTCTGCCATACAAATTTACAACAACTGACAATAAACTAATACCTCTATAATTTGAACACTCCTGCCGATCTCCCTTCCCCTTGTACAACGGCACAATACATGCAGTCCTAGTGGTACCATTGACACAACAAAGCATAGTCAATCTATTATCACATCTCCACCCTTCTTAATACACTCTACAGCAATATCTTCCATAGGAGTAGGCTGTAGGCACCAGCCGAACAGGGCGGTACTCCCGGGGAGTGCTAGGTGGTTGATAAGGACAGCTGGAACTCCTGTTTCACCATCTGGCCTCCTTAGCTGATCCTTTCTGTGCCTCATCAATATTGAGGGCAACCCCAGCCTGCCCTCCAAAACACTTTCTCCACCAATCAATACATTATACTACAAACACCTTACATACTACACTATCTTTAAAATAAAAATCATAATGACGAATTCTCGTCCCGCCTCGGACAAGTCATGGCATATCCCAAAATTAATCCACAACTTACTAGCGGTCTGGGCAAGGCCAGAAACATTGCATTCAATTATGACATGGACTTCTCCTCTGCCTACGGTGTGGGTCGACACCGACGCTTCGGGGACAATGGGTTGGGGTATCAAGCAAACCTCGGTCACCAAGGTCAGGGTCTTTGGTCCCGGTTCAAGGAGTTTCAATCAATACAAAAGAGTTACTAGTTCCCCTATTTTTCCTTCAGGGGAACAATGTACACACCGGGGTGTAGGGAGTCAAGGGAATCGTCTATTCGGGGTAAGGGCGTAGCGTCTTTAATGGTTACGTCATTCAACCTCCTGTAATCGACGCAAAAACGGGTTGTCCCATCTTTCTTTTTGACTAGGACAACAGGGGAAGACCAGGGACTAATGGACGGGATGGCAATACCGGCCTCTAACATTTCCTGGACTTGGCGTTCCTCTTCCTGACGTTGTATGGGATTCTTTCTACGGGATGGTTGTCGTATGGGGTGGCCTGTGGTGTTAATGATGTGTTTTTCTACATCTGTCTGTCCGATTTCGGTGGGTTGTTGGGCAAACACGTCACTGAATTCTAGCAACAGGTCGTACATGCCGTTCTTTTGGTGGTCGGATAATGTGTCAGGGAGAGGGGGCAATTGGAGGCTGGTAGGGGTGTCATTAAAATCTATGGGGAGGTCATCGAAAGTTTCGAGGTCTCCTATAATCAGACCTTTTGGTAATGTCAGTGATTCCTCTGAGATATTTGCCACGAGAATGTGGTTGATGCGAGCGGAAATGATGGCGAGGTTGTAAGAGGCAACGATTGGGGTTGGGGGACGTGGTAGTGGGGGAAAATATCATGTGAGTTTGGGGTATGGGTTGCAGGTTCACCCATATTTGATGGCAGGGGGGAATTTGGCATTTATCCTGAACTACAGCTGGGCTCATGATGGTGGGGGGTTGACTGGCGAGCAGGTGCTTGGTACTTATAAGGGGGGCAAGGTCACTTTGGTGGGGGTCACGCGTGAGGGGGGGATTAACGGCGCGTGTGGGAGGATCAGTGGGGCACGGTGTGAGGGGGTTAGAAAACGGGATTTGTTGGAGGGACTGTGGAGGGTTGTTGGTGGAGGACTGATGTATTGATTTGGGGTTGTTAACAGGACGAATGTGGGGAATTTTTTTTTGGTGGCAGTCACGGTCTGATTAGAGGTTATCTGGGACTGGTGAGTTTGTTTGTCATGAGAGGGCGAGTCAAGGGTGGGGTTGTGAATTTTTTTAGGGGTGTGAATTGTGTGGGGGTGGAAGGGAGCTACTGACGGAAGATTGTCACAAGGGGAATTGGGGTGGTTGGGGAATAGCTGGACGTTTGTGGGGGCATGGTGGGAACATGGTTGTGTCCCTCGGTCGGCACGCGTGAGGGGGGGATTAACGGTGCGTGCGGGCGGGTCAGGGTGGTGAGAAGTGAGCGAGTTAGAAAACGGGATTTGTTGGTGGGACTGCGGAGGGTTGGTGGGGGAAGAGTGAGGTGTAGAACATGGGGTATTGGTGGGGGACTGGGGTATTGATTTGGGTTTGTTAGCAGGATGAATGTGGGGAATTTTTTTGGTGGCAGTAAAGGTCTGGTTAAAGGTGATGTGGGGCGGGTGGGTTTGTTTGTCATGAGAGGGCGAGTCAAGTGTGGGGTTGTGACTTTTTTTAGGGGTGTGAATTGTGTGGGGGGAGAAGGGAGCTACTGACGGAAAATTGTCACAAGGGAATTGTTGTTGGTTGTGGGATAGCTGAACATTTCTGGGGGCATGGGGGAAACATTGTTGGGTACATTGGTCGGCATTTTCCCTGGAAACATGTGTACAGAAACATTTGCTAGAATTATGGTTACATATATCCGAGTCTGTCCTGAAAACATGGGAGGATTTATCCGGGACAGAATTACGAGAATGGAGGGGATTACCGAGAGGGAGTTGCTTGGACTGGTCTTCTTTCGTTGGTTGAGGCATTTTTTTACTGAATGGGGTGAGATTTTGAGGGAACTCAGGGCAAGGGGAGGGTTTAGGAGTCACCTTAGTGCTAGCTGCAACTTGGTAACCCTGACTCAGGGTTTGTGAAGGGGGAAGGTGTTTTTTTTTCTTATGAATGGGTTTCTGCGTGATGGGTTTGTCAGAGGCTTTGGGTTGGAATTTGTTTTTGAATGAGATCAGCCTTTGGCCGCAGTCGACCTGGTCCTGGAGTTTTTGAAGGAGGTCCAGTCCAAGGAAACCATCGTAATGTTTACAGTGGGAGGAAAATACTGTGAACGTGTGATAACAACGAGGATGGGGGGCAGGAGTAGTTACTGATAGTGACAAAGTGTCTCCTAGGAGATTTAAGTAAGTATCAGCAGCTGAGATTAGTTCTGCTTTGGTGGTTAACAAGGGGCCAAATAGTCGGTGGTGTTGATCATAGTAAGACTTGAACAAACATGACTTGGCAGCTCCCGTGTCGATTAACAAGCGGACAGGAATGTCCTTGATTTTGGCCATGTAATAAATGGGGGCAGTGCGGTCAGTTATGGCGTCCCCCGCCGAGGCCATCTTGGGCGGGGGGTACTTTAAAAATCCTGGGAATCGGTATCTACCTCCTCCAGGGTTTCCTCGGTATCCTCTGAGGTCATGTTAGGGGCTAGGTGTAATGCCCTCGAAAATGTCCCGCAACCCCAATAATGTACTACCCGAGTTGACGTCAGGTATAGCGTAAAATAAACCCACAGGTTTTGAGATGCCTTGGGTGGGGTTCGAACCCTGGTTAGTGATTCCCCACCATCACCACCAGGCCCGCGCGCTAACCCACTGTACTACCACGAATGTACTAAAAGTATAGCAACCTTAGTCCGATTTTAAAGAACCAGGTGATAGTCTCGTGGAGTTTTCACGTGATGAGTTTATTGGACTTACCATCCACGACTATTTTACGCTATACCTGACGTCAACTCGGGTAGTACATTATTGGGGTTGCGGGACATTTTCGAGGGCATTACACCGGTGTGTACAATGATATAGTACTATGTTAGGTTAGGCTAGGTTGTTCGGTTAGGCTAATATAAAACTTAATTGCACCAATTCTTAATATCACAAAACATGAAATATGAAGGAAAACTAGGGAATTAAATAAGAATCGATGCTAAAATGGATTTGGAGCCATTGCTAGAACTTTACCGGCTACTGAACAGCCTGCAGTCCCGAGGTTGAGGCATAAAAACAAAAACAAATAATACTATTCCAATTAAGTTTTTAGCTCCCACAAGTCCGCCCTAAGCTGAATAAAATCGTCTAATGATAGCCAGACTAAAATGTAAATCGTCTAATGATAGCCAGACTAAAATGTAAATCGTCTAATGATAGCCAGACTAAAATGTAAATCGTCTAATGATAGCCAGACTAAAATGTAAATCGTCTAATGATAGCCAGACTAAAATGTAAATCGTCTAATGATAGCCAGACTAAAATGTAAATCGTCTAATGATAGCCAGACTAAAATGTAAATCGTCTAATGATAGCCAGACTAAAATGTAAATCGTCTAATGATAGCCAGACTAAAATGTAAATCGTCTAATGATAGCCAGACTAAAATGTAAATCGTCTAATGATAGCCAGACTAAAATGTAAATCGTCTAATGATAGCCAGACTAAAATGTAAATCGTCTAATGATAGCCAGACTAAAATGTAAATCGTCTAATGATAGCCAGACTAAAATGTAAATCGTCTAATGATAGCCAGACTAAAATGTAAATCGTCTAATGATAGCCAGACTAAAATGTAAATCGTCTAATGATAGCCAGACTAAAATGTAAATCGTCTAATGATAGCCAGACTAAAATGTAAAAAAAAACGCGTCATGATCCTTAAAGGGTTAAGACGTTTCACCCCATACAATTCACAAACCTTCAAACGTAAGTTAAGATCCTTAACCCGTTCAGTACCGGTGCCGTCCTTTTAAATGTATTCTGGCTACTATTAGACGGTTCAATCCAGTTTAACAAGGGCCTCCAACAATCAACAGGCTTCCAAACTATCTCATTAAGCACTTTTTTCTACCCCAGATCCTTCTTAAGGGGATAGTGGTTATTTTTGGGGGGTCTATTTATTTATATATTCATATATTTTTTAGTTTCCTCCCTAGACCTACATCAAACTTTAAAAAAAACGTCCATTAGATCCCCCTACGAGGTTGATTTGTACATTTTTCGGTAGAAAAATGTCACGGCCAAAGGCCGGTTCCTCCACAATTACAGGCTCGCTATCGCACGCCAGGAAAGAAATCGACACCTACAGGGCACGAAAGGTCTTAAGATTGACAAAAATATGGGGCGAAAGGTCTTAAAATCGACAACATAATGGGGCAAACGTCTTAAAATCTCAAAACTAATGGGGATAAGCACGAGGAAGAAAAGGGACCAGAAAACCGGCTTATCTCCCCTTGAACGTTACAAAGCGTCTAAATATAGCTAGAATAACGTGAAAATGACGTCACCGGTACAGAAAGGGTTAACGCCATTACTGCCGCCCCACACAACTCTCTCAAGCTCACTAACACTCTCACGTAAGCTAAGACGTTTCACCCCATTACTTTGGCGAGTGTGGGACGCTTCACTCCATGACTATGGCCAGTATAAAGGTTACACCCCAATAGCTTCAAGCCACCCTCCACAACTCTATGACGCTCACAAACCTTCTCACGTAAATTAAGACATTTCTCCCCATTACTTTGGCCAGTATAAAACGTTTCACCCCATTAGCTTCAACCCCCCCCCCCCCACACACAACTATTCAACATAACTCTTTAATTATTTAATGATTTACTATCAGAACATGAAGACCTTTAACCCCTTCTGTACCGGCGACATTATTTAATTTTATTGTAGCTATATTGAGACGATTTTGTGCAGTTTAGGAAGGATCTATGGTAGTAAAAAGGGTTAATTGAGATAGTTCGAAGTTTGTTTATTGCTGGAGGCCCTTTTTAAACTGCACAAAACTGTCTAAATACAGTATAGCTAGAATAAACTTTAAAAGATGTCGCCGGTACAGAAGGGGTTAATGTTCTACTGAAGAGTAATACCAAGCGGACAGACAATGATCTCCAAAAATCTCATGTCATATAATAGTCTATCTATCTATCTATCTGTTGCCGGACGCCGTAATCTCCGAAGGGGTGGCCACAGACGAAACACCCCCATGCACCTCTGTCCCCAGTCGCTCCTCCAGCACCGCTTTAATGAATATAATTCTTAACTCCATCCTTCCACCTCTCTCTCGGTCTACCTCTCCCTCTCTGTCCTTCCATCTCACTCTCGTACACTCTCTTAGTCATTCTCTCACTTCTCATACGTTCTACATGGCCGAACCATCTCAACGTGTTCATTTTCACACTTTCCAGGACATCTACATCCACACCACACCGCTCTTGTACTTCCTCATTTATCTGTCTACCCCTCCATGTAACTGTGCACGCACTTCTCAAGTAACTCATTTCCACCCCTCTCATTCTTGGTTTGTGTCTCTCCAACAACGTTCATGCTTCGCTCCTGTAAGTCAATTTGGGATTACCACACTGTCATGCAAGGACGTCTGTACTTTCATGTTGACCACCGTAACCACCCTATTTCTTGTTACTGCTTTCAGAGTTCATACAAACCTCTTCCCCTGTTGCACCCTCTCCCGCACTTCTTCATCCATACTCCCATCTTTACTCAACACATTGCCCAAATACTTAAAATATTGGCATGACAACCATGAAGTTGTTACATCGTTTGCCTTACCATCTATCTTCAGGAGCCCCTAAAAACCACCACGGAGACGCACACCATGCAACCTTGAAGAGAGAAATCTTGGTTGAAAATACAGAAATCCTAGCAATTATTCAAGATCAAAGAAGATTGTCTATCCTAGAAGCTATACTTATAAAATAGTTATCCCCCAATAAATATACAAGCCGAAGATCTACAAGCCCATACCAGCATGGAAAGAACCTACCTTAACGAAGCAGAGAGGGCTACTGATGACGTCACAGCGGTCAGCCAATGAGAGAACAGCATAGCCAACCCACAGCTAGCCAATTAGAAGCCTCGAAACTAAATCATCTTCCAGGTACTGGCTATTTGCAAATGTGACACCGATTTTCAAATCTGGAGACAGAACCCTCCCTCTTAACTATAGACCCGTTTCGATGATCTCAGTTCCTTGCAAAATTTTAGGACATATCATCCACCGATATTTAATGGACCATTTAGATAGGCAAAATATAGTGACTGACGCACAGCACGGCTTCCGACCCAAACGGTCGTGCGAGACACAACTACTTGTGACCACACATGACATTTCCCAAACCCTTAACGACCCCAAAATTCGACAAGTAGACGCCATAGTACTAGACTTTGCCAAAGCCTTCGACAAAGTCCCTCACCAAAGACTGTTAGCCTAGCTAGATTATTATGGCATACGAGGACCACTTCTTCACTGGATTAAGACTTTCTTGATCAATCGGGATCAACACGTTGTTTTCGAGGGTTCTCATTCTTCTACTGTGTCTGTAACTTCTGGGGTCCCACAAGGCACCATCCTGGGTCCCCTACTTTTACTTTCTTACATAAATGACCTCCCACTATCGCTTACTTCTACTACTAAACTTTTCGCAGATGATAGCTTAGTTTATAGACCATGGTAACAGGGACGATTGCCTTAGACTACAGGACAACTTAACTGCACCTGAAGAGTGGGAAGCCAAGTGGCAGATGACATTTAGACCTGACAAATGTCACCATATCCGCTTCACCCAATCGAATAAAATCATCCCATTTTCCTACAAACTCCATACACTCACAATAAAATAAATAAACTAGAGGCCATACAAAACAAAGATGCAAGATGGATCAGACGTGATTACAGACTCACTACATCTGTCACTTTGCTCAAACAAGACATTAGACTAGACCCACTTACAACAAGAAGACAAATACACAGACAACAGATGTTATTTAAAATCACTAACAACTTAGTAGACATAGACAAAGATATATATTTACACCCTACAAGTATACAATTTACGAGACGCAGCCACAACCTAAAATACCACACGTATCAGGCAAGCACGGACATATTTAGACAATAATGTTTTCCCTGCAGCATCCAAGAGTGGAGTCACTTCTCATTTCATGTAGTTAATAGCCCTATCGTATAAATACGATAGACTATGACTCTTTTGTGATCTTGTATGTCTCTGTGACGTCACGATCTCTCCTACAGCACGATGTAGGACGAGTAGATCGTATATTATAAGATTGTAAATAAGTTAAGTTATAAAAGGCCTAATATGCTATTAAGCAATATTGCCATGGTCTTATGTAGTATATATGAATTTATCGTATATATTAATATAATTTATCGTATAGAGCAACCTAAATGCGGTACGATAATTTGGGCTCCTGGCGGTTTGCCAAGGCAGCAAGGTGTGCTTTTGAGGTACGTCAGAGCCTTCACGAACACCAACCAGTTAACATCTAATTTTCCGCCCTCAGTTGATCGTGCTTTTGTGCCTCTAATCACAATATACATACAGCAATACACACAGCTACACCATCACGACGCTCTCATCGACATCATGACTGACTGATAGATAAGCATAATATTCATGTCCATTCCCATGTAATCATTTATTCTTTCTTTAACTTGACTCGTGTCTCGGGACCGAAGTCTCGTTCCCCATTGTCCACCACCATATTGGGTAAAACGTTCTCCCTTGCCTCATTGCCACGTGGAACTATTGGTGAGTTAATTCCTGGCTAATATTAACCCTTATAACCTTACCCTATAATTATATACATTTATTATGTGAGACCTTTGGATATAAATTAGCTTGTTTCAGATTGAATTCAATTTAGATATAGAGTATTCATTTAGATTGATTTTATTTGATTCATTATAGCTTAGTAATATTTAACTTCCATTGATAGTTTACCACATTGGTGCCCAGACCCGGGACTTAGCTACCAGTAAGGGATTTTAGGGCAATGAACAAGGGGACATATAACAGGATGCAGGAACAACTCTATGATAAACTGGCAAGGCTAGCCAAGCGATGGTTAGAGCCGGAATGCAGGGTCACATCATTGCACCTGCCCAAGTTCTGCTTCCCACCCATCGTCTTTCCCCAGTAATGTTCTTTTCAGTTTCAGACTTCCTGTGACATATGACCTGACCTAACATTTTTCTTGTTCAATATGATCCATTAGTAGGTATTGCTATATAGTGTACTATTTTTTCTCCATAACATAGAAGTCCGCCGGTTGGCGTCTCTTAAGTAGCCTATTATTTGGCCGTTGTTTTTGTAACGTGATATTTAGATACATAGCCTATAGGCTCACATGCAAAATGGATAAAGACCATAAAGAGACACCGTCTAGTGGGGTGCTAAGCAAAGCCCCTAAAAATCAAAGGGCGGGACTTCGGGGAGTGTTAAATAGGCTAATTGTGGACTTAAACACTTTCATCACTACTGCTGATCTAGAGGAATTGGAGGCTAGATTAGATAACGTCCAGGCTACCCACGGTCGTATTACGGCTCTGAATGAGGTGATTGTGGCTGACATGATAGAGGAGGAAGAGATAGTTACAGAGTGTGATAATCGCGCCCTCTATGACGAACCTGTCTTTAGAGCGAAGCGCCTATTACAGCGTGCTGTCGCAAGTAAGAAGGGAGGCGATAATGAGGCCCATAGAAGGGCTGACCCAAAACATACTGTACACCTCCCAAAGCTCAATCTTCCTACATTTGGGGGCAAGTTAACCGAGTGGTTAGCTTTTTGGGACGTATTTCGATCTACGGTTCATGAATCCTCTTTGGATAATGTCCGCAAGTTTCACTATCTGAAGGGACAAATGGAAGGAGAGGCCTTACATTTAATAGAGGGTTTTGCAGTAGTAGGTGGTAGTTAACTTGAAGCGGTACACTTATTAGAGTCCACATACGGGGATAGAGAGCAGTTGAAGATGGCCCATGTCGTTGCCTTGTTGGGGCTCGCAGAACCACAGTATAAGGTTGATGAGTTGACAAACTTCAGGGCAAATATGGAGTGCCATACTCGATCGCTAGATACCCTAGGGCTTACCACGCAGGAAATGATAGTCATTATCTTGCGTCAGAAGCTTCCTATGGCAATACTTGATAAGGTAAGATCATTTGAGCTGGGGGAATTCAAAACTCAGTTCAGTAAGGAGATCAATAATCTACAGTTGAACAAAGGGAGAATGTATGTGTCGGGAGGGAGTGAGAATGTGGAGAAGAGGGGAACAGTAAGCATGACAGTGGGGACTAAAGTAAAGAAAGAGGGTGCGTATAAGAAACCTGCTCAGATTCTATGTAAGCTATGTAACAACAAACATAAATGGAGTTTCTGCATAAAATACCCAACAAATGAGACAAAACTAGCACAGGCGAAAAGATTGAAGCTATGTGTAGGTTGTCTAAGTAAAGAACATGGTAAGCAGGGACAATGTACTGCTACATACTTAAGGCCCTGTCGGTACTGCAAAGGACATCACTTTGATAAGTTGTGTCCTACAGCAGATAAAGTCAAAGACGTCAAAAATGAGGGTACTACAACTGTGGCACTAGGTAGCACGCAAGACACCACTATATTGCCCACAATACAGATTCCCATGGAAGGTAATGACATTAACAAAGTTTGTCGGGTACTTCTAGATCAAGGGTCTCAACGTTCCTTTATAAAGAGGTCCGTACTAGTGGGACTGAAGCACCGAATCGTAGGGGCTGAGACTCTTCGATTACAGGGCTTCACAGGGGTTACTGATAAACAAGACTACGAGATAGCGGAGATTTCATATTTCTATCGTAAAAACCGGTACTTTATGACTTGTATCGTAGTAGACACCCTACCAGAATATGTATCTGTGGGTGTGAAGAAGGTGGAACACGCATTACGTAGCAAAGGGGTTAACTTGTCAGATCCCATGGGAAATCAGAGTGAGGTGCATGTTCTACTTGGTGTGGATCATTATTATGAAGTAGTATACCCTGGATTTAAAAAGATGTGTGGTGTAATTTTAATCCCCACTAAATTTGGATACTGCATGAGCGGAAAGGTGCATACTACACAGTCAAAGGTCCTGGTCGACACGGTCTCGATATATAGAGTCAATGTAACCGCGGCAGAGGAGTTGGGAAGGGAGGATTCCCAACCTAGTGACCCTAAGATGGCTGCCGAGTTCGACCTGGAACGACTGTGGAGATTGGATCACATAGGCATTAATCCTATGGAGACTGATTATGACTCGGAAGTTGCGCTACAAAGGTTTGACGAGTCTGTGTGCTACTGTGCCTCAGACAAGCAATATAAAGTTAGTTTACCCTGGAAGAACAGTGAGATAAGCCTGCCTACCAACTATGGTTTGGCATTAGGTCGCTTGCGCGCATTGCAGCGGAAATTGTCTAACGAACCGAGCACGCGCCAGGCGTATGACGATGTATTTCGGAGTTATGAGGATAGGGGTTTTATTGAGAGAGTCGATGTCAAGGAACCGTGTAAGAAGGGTAGGGTTCACTATCTGGCCCATCATGGGGTAAAGAAAGACAGCGTCACCACACCAATACGGGTGGTGTATGACTGTTCTGCCCACCAAGGTCAACAACCCAGTCTGAATGACTGCCTGTTGACAGGTCCGTCCATGGTGTCGGATCTGTCCCAACATCTATTGCGGTTTAGGCTGGGGAAGTATGCCTATACCAGTGACATCGAGAAAGAATTCTTGATGGTCAAGCTAAAGGAGGAAGATAGAGATGTTACCCGCTTTCTTTGGTTCAGCGACATTAGCGACTCTGAAAGTCCCATCATAATATACCGTTTTCGGGTTGTACTCTTTGGGGCCACTTGCTCGCAGTTTTTGTTAAATGCCACAATCAGAAAACATCTAGCTGACACTCATGAGGACACAAGTAAACTATCTCGCGGATTATACATTGACAATTTGCAGGGTACTAGCGATAGTCAAGATGATTTGTTGTATGCATACTGGCAAGCACGCAGATTGTTTGCGGATGCACATCTATTTCTCCGCGAGTGGGTTACTAATAGTGAAGATCTTCAGAGTTTAATACAGGTGGATGGTACGGCATCTCTTAACCAGGAAAAGTCCAGAAATTTGGGGATGATCTGGCAACCTAAACATGACATACTAACTTTTCAAACAAGGTCTTTTGCTCAGCAGACAGGAGCGCACACAAAAAGAAGTCTGTTGAGCAAAGTTGCGCAATTTTTTGATCCTTTGGGTCTAGCATTACCTGTTACCATAAGAGCTAGGATTCTAATGCAGGAAGTTTGGAGACGTAAAATAGGATGGGATGACAGTTTGCCCGAGGACCTGAATGACCAAGGGACATTGTTGTTGAATGAATATGCCATCCTATGTACTAAACCTATACCTCGTAAAGTGGCGGCGTTCGGTGACGTTACGTTACACACGTTTTGCGATGCTAGCGCCACGGCATACGGGGTAGCCATATATGTTGTTACTTCATTTGGGGCACATTTAGTTACAGCCCGGGCCAAAGTAGCCCCGGTTAAAAAGGTAACTATCCCTAAAATGGAATTGACTGCCATGCTGCTATTAGCACGTCTGGTGCAACATGTACGCGCAGCATACGAGAGCGAATTAAATATTGAAATCGTTCACGTATGGTGCGATAGTCAGGTCGCACTCAACTGGATACATAGCAAGAAGTCTCTGCCAGTTTATGTGCGGAATAGGGTAGATGAGATTAGAGCCCTTTTGCCAGACGTTGCTTATCATTATGTAAATACAAAGGAAAACCCTAGTGATCTCATAACTAGGGGTATAACGGCTAGCCAGTTAATGAAGTCCGAATTGTGGTGGCATGGTCCAAAGTGGCTGCTCCATGAAAGTGAATGGACGATATGGCATGCTGTTGGTGAGGGACTTCTGCCACTGGAAACAGTGGCAGTTACAGCCCAACCAAATGAGCCACCGGGTCCTATCATGAAGTGGGCAAGATTCGGTGACTATAATAAACTAGTCAGAGTTGTAGCTTGGGTGTTGCGATATGTATCCAATCTCAAGCTTAAAGTAACTGGCCAACTCTGCAACAGGGGTCACAACATTGATGCTCGTGAATTTAAAGCAGCTGAAGTAACTTGATCAAATGGGTTCAAGTAGAAACCTTTTCCAATGAATTAGAATCCTTGAAAGGCTCGAATAAGACATTAATGCCTAATATAGTGCGTCAACTAAGGTTGCACCTAGACAATGGCCTCATCAGGTGTGAGGGTCGCCTGAAGTGGTCGGGTGTACCAGACGGCACAAACCGACCTATACTTATGCCAACAAGACATCACGTTACTGATCTATTGATCATACGTGCACATAGGGAAGTAAAACACTACGGGGTATGTCATATTATATCAAATTTACGTCTCACATGGTGGATACCCAGAGTTCGACAAGTAGCTCGACGCGTAGTGAGAAAGTGTGTAATATGCCAGAGACTAAAGGGTAAACCATATGCAACTGGACCAGCTCCACCCCTACCTGAATGCCGTGTAAAGCATGTAGAACCTTTCCAAGCGGTAGGATTAGATTACACAGGGGCATTGAAGACGAGGGAGAGTGAGAAGGTTTATATATTATTGTTTACCTGTGCGACATCTCGAGCAGTACACCTAGAACTATGTGATAATATGTCTAGCGAAGAATTTATGCTGGCGTTCAGACGGTTTTGTGCCCGTCGTTCATTCCCTCAACTCATTCTTAGCGACAATGCTCCCACTTATGTCCAAGCATCAAAATATCTAAAGGATATGAGTAGTGATCCTACTATCATCACTTTTTTGGGAGAGAAGAAGTGCGAATGGAGGTTCATTCCAGTTAAGGCACCTTGGTTTGGTGGAATGTGGGAACGGTGTGTCGGCATAGTAAAGTCAGGACTAAGAGCGGTTGTAGGACGTGCTCTATTAAAGAAGAGTGAGTTGACGACAGTCCTCACAGAGATAGAGGCAGTCGTGAATGATCGCCCGCTTACATATGTGTACACCGACCTGCAAGAACCACTACCATTAACGCCAGCTCACTTGCTATATGGAAAACCATTGACTGCGTTTCCATCTGATTTTCAGTCCATAGTAGAGTTAGAGGATCCCTCGTTGTACTCTGCGGTAGCGGTGTCTAAGAGATACCAGTATATATCCAGGATAATCGAGGATTTTAGGAAACGGTGGATTAGTGAATATCTGCTAGCATTGAGGGAAAGGAGTGTTACTCCCTCTGGTAGACCAACGGCCCCTACAGTTGGTGACGTTGTTTTAATTAAAGAAGATAGTCCTCGTTTATACTGGAAATTAGGCCGCGTATTGGAGGTATACAAGGGGGCAGACTCTGTAGAGCGGGTGGCGCTTTTAAAGACAGCCACTGGAACTACTGTTCGTCCTATCGCACGTTTGTACGCTTTGGAGCTAGATTCCGCATTGCAATCTGAGGCTCCACCTGTTATTGCTGGGTCCGAGGATTCTTGAAGGAACGACTCACCTCATACTGATGGTGATCATTCTCGGACCGGGACGCGTCCCAGACGCGCTGCTGCTGGCGCTGTCGACTTGTGGCGTCAGAAGATAGCCTCTGGGCAACTTTAGGTTTAAGGTGGGGTTCAGGTCTTTTTTGTGGGGGGAGTGTATCGTATAAATACGATAGACTATGACTCTTTTGTGATCTTGTATGTCTCTGTGACGTCACGATCTCTCCTACAGCACGATGTAGGACGAGTAGATCGTATATTATAAGATTGTAAATAAGTTAAGTTATAAAAGGCCTAATATGCTATTAAGCAATATTGCCATGGTCTTATGTAGTATATTGAATTTATCGTATATATTAATATAACTTATCGTTTAGAGCAACCTAAATGCGGTACGATAATTTGGCGTCCTGGCGGTTTGCCAAGGCAGCAAGGTGTGCTTTTGAGGTACGTCAGAGCCTTCACGAACACCAACCAGTTAACATCTAATTTTCCCCCCTCATCGTGCTTTTGTGCTCAATCACGACTGACTGATAGATAAGCACTTCATGTCCATTCATGTAATCATTTATTCTTTCTTTAACTTGACTCGTGTCTCGGGACCGAAGTCTCGTTCCCCATTGTCCACCACCATATTGGGTAAAACGTTCTCCCTTGCCTCATTGCCACGTGGAACTATTGGTGAGTTAATTCCTGGCTAATATTAACCCTTATAACCTTACCCTATAATTATATACATTTATTATGTGAGACCTTTGGATATAAATTAGCTTGTTTCAGATTGAATTCAATTTAGATATAGAGTATTCATTTAGATTGATTTTATTTGATTCATTATAGCTTAGTAATATTTAACTTCCATTGATAGTTTACCACAAGCCCCACTCTTGATTCTTTTAGAACTAGCATCACCAATCATTACATCCCTAATTCTGTCCCCAACCACCAATCCCCATGCACAACCCCCGCATATTATGCCGCCCGAGAGCGGCCCTCTACGGATCCCACTACATAAACGTAAACCCCTGTATTATAGAACCACACTTAACCCCTTGAGGACTATGACGCGCTTTGACAGTTTATTCTGGCTATCATTAGACAATTCTATACAGTTTATTCTGGCTATCATTAGACAATTCTATACAGTTTAGGAAGGATCTGTGGGAATTAAAGGGGTAAAGATTATCTCAATACACCCTCGGACTTCCAAATACCCTTCCTAATCTGAATAAAATCGTCTAATAATATCCGGTAAGGTAAACAGACAATAAACGCGTCATCGTGTGTTAACCCCTTCAGGATTATGACGCGCTCTCACAGAATATTTTCACTGACAGGAATTTTTTCTGGGCCCCCTTCTCCCTTATGTTTAGCACCATTAGTTTGGAGATTTTAAGACCTATTGCCCCATTTCTATCAATTTTAAGACCCTTTGTGCCATTTAGGTGTCTATATTTTCCTGGCAAGCGATAGCGAGCCTGTAATATAGGAGGAACCGGCCTTCAGCTGGGACATATTTCTACCGAAAAATGTACACATTTATCTCGATTCTCGAAGGGGGATCTTGGGAGTATTTTTTTAAGCTTGATGGAGGTCTAGGGAGCAAACTAAAAACCTCCCCTTAACCCCTTCAGTGCCGGTGATGTCCTTTTTATTATATTCTGGCAACTGTTGGACGATTTTATTTAGCTTGGCAAGGATGGTAACTAAATGGATTAATTGAGATACTATGTAGCCCTTTTGATTGTTAGAGGTCCTTCCAAAACTGAATAAAATAATCTAATGGCTGTCAGAGTATAATGAAAAGGACGTACAGTCGGCCTAATAAGTCATGTCTCGGCACCAAGGTTGTTTTGATCAATAATTGGTATCAGCAATATCTAAGCTTCATATCTTCATATCAAGTGAAATATACAAACATGTTCCTACACTTACTCACCCTATTCAACATCTGACAGACATTAATACAGCACAGAGCGAGCCAAGCGTAATAACAGCTGGAACATGACTTATTAGCGCGACCGTACGTCATCCAAATGGCACGAAAGGTCTGAATATTGACAAAGAAATGGGCCGAAGGTCTTAAAATCGACAAACAAATGGGGCGAATGTCTTAAAGAAAACAAAAGTACTGGGGCTAAACATGAGGGAGAAGGGGATCCAGAAAAATCCACTCCCTTCCCCTTAACCCCTTCTATACCGGGAGAGTAGTTTTAATTTGATTTCAGCTACATTTAGACCCTTATATTCAGCTTAGGAAGGACGTCTACCAAATTAAAAGGCTACAAACTATCGTAATTTTTAGCTTTTAGCTACCACATATAATTCCTAAGCTGCATAAATTTGTTTTAACCCTTCCAGTACCAGGGATGCCTTTTTCATTATATTCTGGCAACTATTAGACGATTTTATTCAGCTTAGGAAGGACCTCTAGCCATAATAAGGCTTCAAACTACCTCAACCAACCCTTTCACATACCACAGATCCTTCCTAAACTGCATAATATCGTCTCAATATAGCTAGAATAAAATATAACACACGTCGCTGGTACTCAAAGGGTTAATGTAACTTAAATCAAATGAAAAATCCATTGCCAGTATAGAAGAGGTTAACCCTTTGAGTACCAGCGACGTGTGTTATATTTTATTCTAGGTATATTTAGACGATATTATGCAGCTTAGGAAGGATCTGTGGTAGTTAAAAGGGTTGGTTGATATAGTGTCAAGCCTTTATTATTGCTGGAGGTCCTTCCTAAGCTGAATAATATCGTCTAATAGTTGCCAGAATATGATGAAAAGGACGTCCCTGGTACTGAGGAGGTTAAGCACAGTTGCCATATTTTGAATGGGTCAAACGCTTATTTTCAGAATAGGAAGAACCTGGTAAGAGTAGAGAGTTAGTTTATTATAGTCTTTATACACCTTTGATTCCTACTAGAGAACCTGGTAAGAGTAGAGAGTTAGTTTATTATAGTCTTTATACACCTTTGATTCCTACTAGAGAACCTGGTAAGAGTAGAGAGTTAGTTTATTATAGTCTTTATACACCTTTGATTCCTACTAGAGAACTGGTAAGAGTAGAGAGTTAGTTTATTATAGTCTTTATACACCTTTGATTCCTACTAGAGAACCTGGTAAGAGTAGAGAGTTAGTTTATTATAGTCTTTATACACCTTTGATTCCTACTAGAGAACCTGGTAAGAGTAGAGAGTTAGTTTATTATAGTCTTTATACACCTTTGATTCCTACTAGAGAACCTGGTAAGAGTAGAGAGTTAGTTTATTATAGTCTTTATACACCTTTGATTCCTACTAGAGAACCTGGTAAGAGTAAGAGTTAGTTTATTATAGTCTTTATACACCTTTGATTCCTACTAGAGAACCTGGTAAGAGTAGAGAGTTAGTTTATTATAGTCTTTATACACCTTTGATTCCTACTAGAGAACCTGGTAAGAGTAGAGAGTTAGTTTATTATAGTCTTTATACACCTTTGATTCCTACTAGAGAACCTGGTAAGAGTAGAGAGTTAGTTTATTATAGTCTTTATACACCTTTGATTCCTACTAGAGAACCTGGTAAGAGTAGAGAGTTAGTTTATTATAGTCTTTATACACCTTTGATTCCTACTAGAGAACCTGGTAAGAGTAGAGAGTTAGTTTATTATAGTCTTTATACACCTTTGATTCCTACTAGAGAACCTGGTAAGAGTAGAGAGTTAGTTTATAGTCTTTATACACCTTTGATTCCTACTAGAGAACCTGGTAAGAGTAGAGAGTTAGTTTATTATAGTCTTTATACACCTTTGATTCCTACTAGAGAACCTGGTAAGAGTAGAGAGTTAGTTTATTATAGTCTTTATACACCTTTGATTCCTACTAGAGAACCTGGTAAGAGTAGAGAGTTAGTTTATTATAGTCTTTATACACCTTTGATTCCTACTAGAGAACCTGGTAAGAGTAGAGAGTTAGTTTATTATAGTCTTTATACACCTTTGATTCCTACTAGAGAACCTGGTAAGAGTAGAGAGTTAGTTTATTATAGTCTTTATACACCTTTGATTCCTACTAGAGATCCTTCCTAAACTGCATAAAATCACTTGAGGAATGTTCGTTTTTCGTGACCATCTTCTCCCTCATGTTTAGCCCCACTAGTTTTGAGATTATAAGACGTTTGTTCCATTAGTTTGGCGATTTTCATACCTTTTGCCCAATTTCGTTGTTAATTTTAAGACATTTCGTGCCATTTAAGTGTCGATTTTTTCCTAGCAGGCCATAGCGAGCCTGTATAGTTGGAGGTCCCGGCCGTCGAACGGACATTTTCCTTCTGAAAAATGTACAAATTCTTGTAGAAGGGGATATTAGGGAGGTTTTTTAAGCTTGATGGAAGTCTAGGTAGAAACTAAAAGAATAACAAACAAATAAACAGATGGACCAACAAATAACCCCTTCCCCCTTAATGGAGAACTATGACCTTACTCTATCTATAAGTCATATTAAGGGGCTAAACATGAGGAAGAAGAGGACCAACCAATAACACCTTACCCCTTAATGGAGAACTATGACCTTACTCTATCTATAAGTCATATTAAGGGGCTAAACATGAGGAAGAAGAGGACCAACAATAACACCTTACCCTTAATGGAGAACTATGACCTTACTCTATCTATAAGTCATATTAAGGGGCTAAACATGAGGAAGAAGAGGACCAACAAATAACACCTTACCCCTTAATGGAGAACTATGACCTTACTCTATCTATAAGTCATATTAAGGGGCTAAACATGAGGAAGAAGAGGACCAACAAATAACACCTTACCCCTTAATGGAGAACTATGACCTTACTCTATTTCTGTGTTATATTGAGGGGAGATCTATCTATCTATCTATCTATCAATCTAGTGCCGGACGCCTTACTCCCCTTTATGAGGGTGGCCATACACAAAATGCCCCCAAGCGGACCCATACCCTGTGAGGACAACCCATGCCAGTTTACTACTCTAAGTGTCATAAGGGGGCAGTGCTTGTTTACTACTCTAAGTGTCATAAGGGGGCAGTGCTTGTTTACTACTCTAAGTGGCATAAGGGGGCAGTGCTTGTTTACTACTCTAAGTGTCATAAGGGGGCAGTGCTTGTTTACTACTCTAAGTGGCATAAGGGGGCAGTGCTTGTTTACTACTCTAAGTGGCATAAGGGGGCAGTGCTTGTTTACTACTCTAAGTGGCATAAGGGGGCAGTGCTTGTTTACTACTCTAAGTGTCATAAGGGGGCAGTGCTTGTTTACTACTCTAAGTGGCATAAGGGGGCAGTGCTTGTTTACTACTCTAAGTGTCATAAGGGGGCAGTGCTTGTTTACTACTCTAAGTGTCATAAGGGGGCAGTGCTTGTTTACTACTCTAAGTGGCATAAGGGGGGCAGTGCTTGTTTACTACTCTAAGTGGCATAAGGGGGCAGTGCTTGTTTTACTACTCTAAGTGTCATAAGGGGGCAGTGCTTGTTTACTACTCTAAGTGGCATAAGGGGGCAGTGCTTGTTTACTACTCTAAGTGGCATAAGGGGGCAGTGCTTGTTTACTACTCTAAGTGGCATAAGGGGGCAGTGCTTGTTTACTACTCTAAGTGGCATAAGGGGGCAGTGCTTGTTTACTACTCTAAGTGTCATAAGGGGGCAGTGCTTGTTTACTACTCTAAGTGGCATAAGGGGGCAGTGCTTGTTTACTACTCTAAGTGTCATAAGGGGGCAGTGCTTGTTTACTACTCTAAGTGGCATAAGGGGGCAGTGCTTGTTTACTACTACTCTAAGTGTCATAAGGGGGCAGTGCTTGTTTACTACTCTAAGTGGCATAAGGGGGCAGTGCTTGTTTACTACTCTAAGTGGCATAAGGGGGCAGTGCTTGTTTACTACTCTAAGTGGCATAAGGGGGCAGTGCTTGTTTTTTGTCCTACTGTTTGTATATTTTTATTTATATATTTTTGAGTTTCCTCGCTAGACCTCCATCAAGCTTAAAAATACATCGCCTAGACCCCCTGTCAAGATAAATGTTTACATTTTTCGGTAGAAAAATATCCCGGCCAAAGGCCTCTTCCTTCTAAAATTACAGGCTCGTTATCGCTCGCCAGATAAAAATTGACACCTAAATGGCACAAAAAACTTGATATTGCTAAATAAATGGGGTGAAAGGTCTCAAAATCGCCAAACTAATGGAATGAACGTCTTAACCCCTATGTGTCGGCGCGCAACATAAGTCGAGTATAATAAATCTGGACTATCTGGCGGCGCGCGACATACTGTAGGTCGTGTGGCAATTTCAGCACGTAATGTTGCTGAGAGAGAGAGACAAGTGGTGACAGGAGAGTAGCGAGCGTATGACTACTGCAGACCACCGCGGCGAACCTACTGACATGAATCCCACCTCCTCCCTCCCTCTCTCACTCGCTACATACTGAATTGTATGGGGAAAGTACCGAATTACATGCTTTTTGCACTCGCGTTGCGCGGTTGTTGCAAGAAAACTAGCCGTCATAAAAGGATCGTTATGGTGTCATTGGAAAGCTCTGTTTATGCCCTTTCAGGGATAGATACTTGTTTTACGCTCTGGGTCTTATTTAGGCATGAAAATGATCACGTAAACAGCCCTATTTTGGCTAAAAACACCCCGCTGGGCGGTACATATAAATAAACCGCTAGCCCGCTAATCTAGTGTTAAAATCTCAAAACTAATATGCTAATCAGGAGGGACAAGGGGGTCCAGAAAAACGCCCCCTCTTCCATTTAAGGAGGTAATACTCGCTTTTTCTGGACTCCCTCCTCCCTCATGTTTAGCATATTAGTTTTGAAGTCTTAAGACGTTCGTTCCGTTAGTTTGGCAATTTTGAGACATTTCACCTCATTTTATTGTCAATATTGAAACCTTTCATGCCCTTTAGGTGTCAATTTTTTCCCTGGGGAGCGACAGCGAGCCTCAAATTTTGGAAGGAAACGGCCTTCGGCCGTGAAATTTTTCTACTGAAAAATGTACAAATTTATCTTGAAAGGGGGTCTAGGGGGTGTTTTTCAAAGCTTGATGGAGGTCTAGCGAGGAAACTCAAAAATAAATTAATACATAAATAAATAGACCAAAAACCAAGCACTACCCCCTTAAGGTCACAAGCCCTCCATCATATAGTTAACAACATAATCCACTACACCACAATATTAACCCCTTCTGTATCGGTGACGGACTATAAACCAAAAACCAAGCACTACCCCCTTAAGGTCACAAGCCCTCCATCATATAGTTAACAACATAATCCACTACACCACAATATTAATCCCTTCTGTACCGGTGACGGACTATAAACCAAAAACCAAGCACTACCCCCTTAAGGTCACAAGCCCTCCATCATATAGTTAACAACATAATCCACTACACCACAATATTAACCCCTTCTGTACCGGTCACGGACTATAAACCAAAAACCAAGCACTACCCCCTTAAGGTCACAAGCCCTCCATCATATAGTTAACAACATAATCCACTACACCACAATATTAACCCCTTCTGTACCGGTGACGGACTATAAACCAAAAACCAAGCACTACCCCTTAAGGTCACAAGCCCTCCATCATATAGTTAACAACATAATCCACTACACCACAATTAACCCCTTCTGTACCGGTCACGGACTATAAACCAAAAACCAAGCACTACCCCCTTAAGGTCACAAGCCCTCCATCATATAGTTAACAACATAATCCACTACACCACAATATTAACCCCTTCTGTACCGGTCACGGACTATAAACCAAATACCAAGCACTACCCCCTTAAGGTCACAAGCCCTCCATCATATAGTTAACAACATAATCCACTACACCACAATATTAACCCCTTCTGTACCGGTGACGGACTATAAACCAAAAACCAAGCACTACCCCCTTCAGGTCACAAGCCCTCCATCATATAGTTAACAACATAATCCACTACACCACAATATTAACCCCTTCTGTACCGGTCACGGACTATAAACCAAAAACCAAGCACTACCCCCTTAAGGTCACAAGCCCTCCATCATATAGTTAACAACATAATCCACTACACCACAATATTAACCCCTTCTGTACCGTGACGGACTATAAACCAAAAACCAAGCACTACCCCCTTAAGGTCACAAGCCCTCCATCATATAGTTAACAACATAATCCACTACACCACAATATTAACCCCTTCTGTACCGGTGACGGACTATAAACCAAAAACCAAGCACTACCCCCTTAAGGTCACAAGCCCTCCATCATATAGTTAACAACATAATCCACTACACCACAATATTAACCCCTTCTGTATCGGTCACGGACTATAAACCAACAACCAAGCACTACCCCCTTAAGGTCACAAGCCCTCCATCATATAGTTAACAACATAATCCACTACACCACAATATTAACCCCTTCTGTACCGGTGACGGACTATAAACCAAAAACCAAGCACTACCCCCTTAAGGTCACAAGCCCTCCATCATATAGTTAACAACATAATCCACTACACCACAATATTAACCCCTTCTGTACCGGTCACGGACTATAAACCAAAAACCAAGCACTACCCCCTTAAGGTCACAAACCCTCCATCATATAGTTAACAACATAATTCACTACACCACAATATTAACCCCTTCTGTACCGGTCACGGACTATAAACCAAAAACCAAGCACTACCCCCTTAAGGTCACAAACCCTCCATCATATAGTTAACAACATAATCCACTACACCACAATATTAACCCCTTCTGTACCGGTCACGGACTATAAACCAAAAACCAAGCACTACCCCCTTAAGGTCACAAACCCTCCATCATATAGTTAACAACATAATCCACTACACCACAATATTAACCCCTTCTGTACCGGTGACGGACTATAAACCAAAATACCAAGCACTACCCCCTTAAGGTCACAAGCCCTCCATCATATAGTTAACAACATAATCCACTACACCACAATATTAACCCCTTCTGTACCAGTCACGGACTATAAACCAAAAACCAAGCACTACCCCCTTAAGGTCACAAACCCTCCATCATATAGTTAACAACATAATCCACTACACCACAATATTAACCCCTTCTGTACCGGTGACGGACTATAAACCAAAAACCAAGCACTACCCCCTTAAGGTCACAAGCCCTCCATCATATAGTTAACAACATAATCCACTACACCACAATATTAACCCCTTCTGTACCGGTCACGGACTATAAACCAAAACCAAGCACTACCCCCTTAAGGTCACAAGCCCTCCATCATATAGTTAACAACATAATCCACTACACCACAATATTAACCCCTTCTGTAACCGGTGAAGGACTAAAAAACAGAAGCCAAGAACTACCCCCTTAAGGTCACAAGCCCTCCATCATATAGTTTAACAACATAATCCACTACACCACAATATTAACCCCTTCTGTACCGGTCACGGACTATAAACCAAAAACCAAGCACTACCCCCTTAAGGTCACAAGCCCTCCATCATATAGTTAACAACATAATCCACTACACCACAATATTAACCCCTTCTGTACCGGTCACGGACTATAAACCAAAAACCAAGCACTACCCCCTTAAGGTCACAAGCCCTCCATCATATAGTTAACAACATAATCCACTACACCACAATATTAACCCCTTCTGTACCGGTGACGGACTATAAACCAAAAACCAAGCACTACCCCCTTAAGGTCACAAGCCCTCCATCATATAGTTAACAACATAATCCACTACACCACAATATTAACCCCTTCTGTACCGGTCACGGACTATAAACCAAAAACCAAGCACTACCCCCTTAAGGTCACAAGCCCTCCATCATATAGTTAACAACATAATCCACTACACCACAATATTAACCCCTTCTGTACCGGTGACGGACTATAAACCAAAAACCAAGCACTACCCCCTTAAGGTCACAAACCCTCCATCATATAGTTAACAACATAATCCACTACACCACAATATTAACCCCTTCTGTACCGGTGACGGACTATAAACCAAAAACCAAGCACTACCCCCTTAAGGTCACAAGCCCTCCATCATATAGTTAACAACATAATCCACTACACCACAATATTAACCCCTTCTGTACCGGTGACGGACTATAAACCAAAAACCAAGCACTACCCCCTTAAGGTCACAAGCCCTCCATCATATAGTTAACAACATAATCCACTACACCACAATATTAACCCCTTCTGTACCGGTCACGGACTATAAACCAAAAACCAAGCACTACCCCCTTAAGGTCACAAGCCCTCCATCATATAGTTAACAACATAATCCACTACACCACAATATTAACCCATTCTGTACCGGTGACGGACTATAAACCAAAAACCAAGCACTACCCCCTTAAGGTCACAAGCCCTCCATCATATAGTTAACAACATAATCCACTACACCACAATATTAACCCCTTCTGTACCGGTGATGGACTATAAACCAAAAACCAAGCACTACCCCCTTAAGGTCACAAGCCCTCCATCATATAGTTAACAACATAATCCACTACACCACAATATTAACCCCTTCTGTACCGGTCACGGACTATAAACCAAAAACCAATCACTACCCCCTTAAGGTCACAAGCCCTCCATCATATAGTTAACAACATAATCCACTACACCACAATATTAACCCCTTCTGTACCGGTGACGGACTATAAACCAAAAACCAAGCACTACCCCCTTAAGGTCACAAGCCCTCCATCATATAGTTAACAACATAATCCACTACACCACAATATTAACCCCTTCTGTACCGGTGACGGACTATAAACCAAAAACCAAGCACTACCCCCTTAAGGTCACAAGCCCTCCATCATATAGTTAACAACATAATCCACTACACCACAATATTAACCTCTTCTGTACCGGTGACAGACTATAAACCAAAAACCAAGCACTACCCCCTTAAGGTCACAAGCCCTCCATCATATAGTTAACAACATAATCCACTACACCACAATATTAACCCCTTCTGTACCGGTGACGGACTATAAACCAAAAACCAAGCACTACCCCCTTAAGGTCACAAGCCCTCCATCATATAGTTAACAACATAATCCACTACACCACAATATTAACCTCTTCTGTACCGGTGACAGACTATAAACCAAAAACCAAGCACTACCCCCTTAAGGTCACAAGCCCTCCATCATATAGTTAACAACATAATCCACTACACCACAATATTAACCCCTTCTGTACCGGTCACGGACTATAAACCAAAAACCAAGCACTACCCCCTTAAGGTCACAAGCCCTCCATCATATAGTTAACAACATAATCCACTACACCACAATATTAACCCCTTCTGTACCGGTCACGGACTATAAACCAAAAACCAAGCACTACCCCCTTAAGGTCACAAGCCCTCCATCATATAGTTAACAACATAATCCACTACACCACAATATTAACCCCTTCTGTATCGGTGACGGACTATAAACCAAAAACCAAGCACTACCCCCTTAAGGTCACAAGCCCTCCATCATATAGTTAACAACATAATCCACTACACCACAATATTAACCCCTTCTGTACCGGTCACGGACTATAAACCAAAAACCAAGCACTACCCCCTTAAGGTCACAAGCCCTCCATCATATAGTTAACAACATAATCCACTACACCACAATATTAACCCCTTCTGTACCGGTCACGGACTATAAACCAAAAACCAAGCACTACCCCTTAAGGTCACAAGCCCTCCATCATATAGTTAACAACATAATCCACTACACCACAATATTAACCCCTTCTGTACCGGTCACGGACTATAAACCAAAAACCAAGCACTACCCCCTTAAGGTCACAAGCCCTCCATCATATAGTTAACAACATAATCCACTACACCACAATATTAACCCCTTCTGTACCGGTCACGGACTATAAACCAAAAACCAAGCACTACCCCTTAAGGTCACAAGCCCTCCATCATATAGTTAACAACATAATCCACTACACCACAATATTAACCCCTTCTGTACCGGTCACGGACTATAAACCAAAAACCAAGCACTACCCCCTTAAGGTCACAAGCCCTCCATCATATAGTTAACAACATAATCCACTACACCACAATATTAACCCCTTCTGTACCGGTGACGGACTATAAACCAAAAACCAAGCACTACCCCCTTAAGGTCACAAGCCCTCCATCATATAGTTAACAACATAATCCACTACACCACAATATTAACCCCTTCTGTACCGGTCACGGACTATAAACCAAAAACCAAGCACTACCCCCTTAAGGTCACAAGCCCTCCATCATATAGTTAACAACATAATCCACTACACCACAATATTAACCCCTTCTGTACCGGTGACGGACTGTAAACCAAAAACCAAGCACTACCCCCTTAAGGTCACAAGCCCTCCATCATATAGTTAACAACATAATCCACTACACCACAATATTAACCCCTTCTGTACCGGTGACGGACTATAAACCAAAAACCAAGCACTACCCCCTTAAGGTCACAAGCCCTCCATCATATAGTTAACAACATAATCCACTACACCACAATATTAACCCCTTCTGTACCGGTCACGGACTATAAACCAAAAACCAAGCACTACCCCCTTAAGGACACAAGCCCTCCATCATATAGTTAACAACATAATCCACTACACCACAATATTAACCCCTTCTGTACAGGTGACGGACTATAAACCAAAAACCAAGCACTACCCCCTTAAGGTCACAAGCCCTCCATCATATAGTTAACAACATAATCCACTACACCACAATATTAACCCCTTCTGTACCGGTCACGGACTATAAACCAAAAACCAAGCACTACCCCCTTAAGGTCACAAGCCCTCCATCATATAGTTAACAACATAATCCACTACACCACAATATTAACCCTTCTGTACCGGTGACGGACTATAAACCAAAACCAAGCACTACCCCTTAAGGTCACAAGCCCTCCATCATATAGTTAACAACATAATCCACTACACCACAATATTAATCCCTTCTGTACCGGTCACGGACTATAAACCAAAAACCAAGCACTACCCCCTTAAGGTCACAAGCCCTCCATCATATAGTTAACAACATAATCCACTACACCACAATATTAACCCCTTCTGTACCGGTCACAGACTTTTAACTCTATTCTGGCTACTATTAGACGATTTTATTCAGTTTAAAAAAGGGCCTCCAGCAATATAGACAGGCTTTGAACAATATACCTTGACCTTTTTTACTACCACAGATCCTTCTTAAGCTGCACAAAATCCTCTAAATATAGCTAGAATACAATGAAAAAGACGTCGCTGGTACAGAAGGGGTTAATTCATAATAAATAATCAAACTAGGACATGGCAGTTTACCCTCAGCTGCGAGTTCCAGGCTATAAGGAAGTTGGAGCCGTGAAACTCGATATTGAAGAGAAATGCAATACCAATGTGGGTTTCTCGATCATGGATAAAAAGCATGATGAATTTGTGTTGTTACGACTGAGGTTTAAATATATCAGTGTTCTTATTCAGGACATATAATGCAGTCGGAGCCAAGAATATCATAAACGCTACAACACTAATAATAATCGCCACGACAATGCAGCATTCCTATCAACAAAAAGAGCCTCAGTCGTTTGTGTCTCAATACATCAAAGTAGGCTGCGAAATGCTTGTGTAATCATAAACGGGTATGCATAAAAAGAGTAATTGGTTTAATATACTTAATGTCTACTATGACTGATAAAGTCTAGCTAGAGTCAATGATACGAGATACTGGTGTGCATGGCATGCCACATAGCCTAGTGCAAATCTCAAGTCTGTGCATCAAAAATTACGTTATAATGAAGGGTAGCTCTCTTGAGAAACCTTAATACCGAAGTATTAAGCGTTCTGCTGGCGTACCTCTAAGACAAACAACGAGCTTAGATCAGTGCAGAATGGTATAGGCAAAAAGCCCTCATTCGTGCATGCTCTACTCTCAATGGCACACAGACTAGAATTTACCCAATCAACTCCAGTTCTCAGGTATGTCGTGCAGCTTTTAACTAAAGCCAGCACCCATCGGAAACAATACCTTATAGTATCAGACTCCTAGTCTAGCATTATCTAATCCAGCAGAACACTAATAATGATAGGAAGCGGTACTAAACAATATGAATGCCAACCAATGCTTCGTGATCAACTTATCTTAACAACTAACATACATGGGTTATATAAGACCTTAACGCACAATACAACTGGCCAGCATAAAGCTGATTATGCAGAGTTAACCAGAGGGGGTATAATATTAATAAAAGGTGGTGAAAGATATGGAAAATGAGAGAGATAGGCAGAGGAAAAGGTTCTCAGGTGCGGAGAGGGGGACATATATCAAAGGGATAAGAGGGATGCGTTCTAGAAACCAGATCTGAGGGAGAGAGTGGCGAGGAAGCTGTATATATACTAGCACTAGCTCGAACCGCGTAGAAAAGCGGTAACAAGTCCTCTAGCCAATGCTAAAGAAGCTAGCCAAACATGACGTCACCAAGCATGGTAAAAACTCCTTCAACGAATCCCCACGAGGCCAGCCAGCTATGACGTCATCGAGTATAGCAAAACACTGCGCGCCTCCCCACACTCTGTTCTACTCTCTCTCTCTCTCTCTCTCTCTCTCTCGAGGTCAAGGAGCTGCCTTTGCCACCAAGAACAGAGGAAAAAGGTCAGTAAAGGTCATTCCAGGCGGTAAAGTCGAACATATCCTGAAAGACATAACTAACTCCGCCATACCAGAGGGCACCTGTGTAGTCGTCAATGTTGGCTCAAATGACTGCTTTGACGGAGGTAAGGCCCCAATTAAGACCATAGAAAAAGATTTTGAGAACCTAATTAAAGTCATGAAAAGGAAGACCACGAAATGTGTGGTAAGCGGCGTCATACCCCGGATTAAAACAAGCTCATACGGACAAAATAGAGCCATAGAAATTAACAACGCAGTCAAGGACATGTGCGAACAAGGAGAAGGTACTGTATGTGGACAATTGGACCACCTTTGTAGGGAACTCGTCCCTGTACAGCGGAGATGGCATTCATTTATCAGAAAAAGGCGTTCAGCACATGAGTGACACCCTAAATCAAGCAACCTACATTGCCCACGAAAACAACGCCAGTCAGGACCGAGAAATAACTATGCTAATAGACTCCTCTGAGTATTGATATCGCTACCCCCGGAAAAGCCCTCCCACAACCCCACCCAATCAAACTCCACCCGCACAGTTAAGAGAAATAAATAACCCCACCCAACCCTTAGAAGTCCATCACAACCATTTAAAGGAAACCGTCAACCCCAATGGCCCACAAGTTGCGAAAACTTACCTACCTGAACCACAAAACAAACTAAACAACCCCACCCAACCCCATCCAAGCCAACCCAACCAACTGAATGAATTTGACAACCCGCCGCGGCTTCAAGTCATAACCCCAAACCCATCCTCACCAATAAGAAAAACAAATCCAGCGCATGCTGAGAGAAATGATATAAAAATAATATCCATAAATGCCTGCTCAATAAGAAACAAAATAGACGAACTCAAATGTCTGTTATTAAATGAGAAAGTTGACGTTATTTGTATAACGGAAACACATCTGAACCTTAAAAATAAAGATCTACTTCATGAATATCACATAGAGCCATATAAATTTTTTCATAAAGACCGTAACAATGGAAAACAAAGAGGGGGGGTTGCAATGTACGTTGCAACCTACTTAAACCCAGTCGAGGTGACTCTCCCCGAAAGTAATGCAGAAATAGTGTGCGTCAAAATAAATACAAAAAACATGAACTTAAATATCACTACAGCGTACCGACCACCGAGACTAACTGTTGACGATGATACAATTTTTTATGAAATACTAGAGAAAACCCTTAATTCCGACGAAACAGTTTTACTAGGTGACTATAACCTCCCCCTAATTGACTGGAATACCACGACCGGAAAAAATGCTGAGTCACGCCTAATGACAAGCTTCATCCAGGACAATTTTTTGACTCAACACGTAAAACAGCCGACGCGAGACAGGAATATACTAGACCTCGTAATCACTACCCAAGAAAATTTATTATCAAACCTGGATGTAGGTGAACATCTGGCAACGTCCGATCATAAAATCTTAAGAATCAACGTTATAAGCAAATATTCCTCAGTAAAAACAACAGGAATGGTTTCGGACTTCAAAAACGCAAATTATGACGGACTTAAGGAATCGCTATCAAACATACACTCAAACCTCATAAATATAAACGAAGTAAATGAACTATGGGGACATTTTAAGTCTACAATTACAGAAGCGCATAAACAATTTGTACCCATGAAACCAAAACGTAGTACGAAATCAAGTATGCCCCCTTGGTACAGTAGAGACATTGGCAAGGCAATAAGGAAAAGGAATCAACTCCACAAACTTGTAAAAAATAACACAAACACTGAAGTAATTAAAAACTTGTACAAAAACAGTAGAAGGGAAGTGAAAAAAATAATTAGGGCGAACAAACAAAATTACGAAATGACTATTGCCAGAGAAAGTGCCACAAACCCCAAAAAATTCTACAGTTACGTAAACAAAAATAAACAGATCAAAAGCGGAATCGGACCGCTAATAGAAGATGGCCAGACAATAACAGGCGACACAAACACGGCAAATCTGCTCAACAAATATTTTGGCTCAGTTTTCACAGAAGAAATTATCGATCATACCCTTGAAATAACACCTCAACTCATGAGATAGGAGATTTCACCATCAGTGTTACCGAAGTACAAAGCAAATTGAGTAATTTAAATGTAAATAAGACCCCGGGACCCGACATGCTCCACCCGAAAATAATTAAGAATGTCAAGGACGAAATAGCAAAACCCCTGACACAACTATTTAACTTATCACTACTACAGGGGATTGTACCGAGTGATTGGAAAGATGCGAACATTACGCCGATATACAAGAAGGGTAGCAAGGCCAAAGCGAGTAATTACAGACCAATTAGCCTAACTTCAATTGTAGGAAAAATCATGGAAAAAATCATTAGAGATAAGATTGTAGATTACCTCGAATCAAACAACCTAATCAAAAATAGTCAACACGGCTTTAGATCAAATAAGTCATGCCTAACAAATTTGATTGAATTTTATAACAAACTATTCACATATAACGACATGACGAAATCACTAGATATAATCTTCTTGGACTTTCAAAAAGCTTTCGACAAGGTGCCTCACCGAAAACTATTGGCTAAACTGGAGAGGATAGGTATCAAAGGTGAAATTCATTCTTGGATAAAAAATTGGCTTACGGACAGAAGACAGAGAGTGGTGATAAATGGAGTGGAATCGGAGTGGGAGCCTGTCACTAGTGGAGTTCCACAGGGTTCAGTCCTTGGACCGGTCCTGTTTCTCATTTACATTAACGATATCGATGTAGGGGTAAACAACACCATTTCCAAATTCGCCGACGATACAAAAATAGGAAATACAGTCCTGAACGAAGATGATAGAAATGCGTTGCAATCTGATTTAAACAAGATATCAGAGTGGTCGAAAAAATGGCAGATGCCCTTCAATGTCGATAAATGTCAGGTGCTGCAGGTTGGTAGCAGAAATATGAAATACAAATACGAAATGAATGGCAAACAAATAAAAACCGCAACGGTAGTAAAAGACCTAGGGGTACTAATATCTGAAAACCTAAAAACTTCCGACCAATGTATAGCAGCTGCAAATAAGGCAAACATAGCATTGGGCTTTATTAAACGAAAATTTACATATAAACATGAAAACGTAATAGTGCCACTGTTCAAAAGTATGGTGAGGCCCCACCTTGAATATGGTGTGCAGTTCTGGTCACCTTATCTGATCAAGGACATTGTAAGACTCGAGTCAGTACAGCGTAGAGCGACGAAGATGATACCCTCATTAAGAAATAAACCATATGAAGAAAGACTTAAACGATTGAACCTGTTCTCATTAAAAAAGAGGAGGTTGAGGGGTCAGCTTATTGAGTGCTTTAAGATACTAAAAGGTTTCGACAAAGTCGATGTAAATGCACTATTCACATTAAACAATACTAATCAAACTCGCGGAAATGGAATGAAATTAAAAACCAAAAAGGCAAACCTAGATGTCACAAAGAGTTTCTTCACCTACAGTGTGGCGACAGAGTGGAATAAACTACCAGCGAGAGTGGTGGAGAGCGACACAATAAACGCCTTCAAGGGAAGGCTTGACCTCTATCTGCAGAGGGCTGGGGTGAATGGGAAAAAAAAAAAAAAAAAAAAAAAAAAAAAAAAAAAAAAAAAAAATGTATGTATATGTATGTGTGTGCACTGTACAGTATGTATATATATACTGTATATACATGTGTGTATGTATGTATGTGTATATGTATGTATATATATATGTATATATATGTGTATGTGTGTATATGCATATATGCATATTATAGTTTGTAAGGCCAGACTGCCTAGTAAGGACCTTGAGGTCTGTGTGGTCTGTGTATCTATGTAGCTCTATGTAGCTCTCTCTCAAATCCTATCATTACTACTTAATGATAAAATATATACTTTGCAATTAAATATATAAAGCCTTGACATGGGCGAAAACAAAGAGCCTCTCTGGACTGCCCATGACACGAGCTTTCATATGAAACAAAGCACACAACAATACATCAACTGTAGCCACATCCACTGCCCTGGCGATCCTAGCGAGTCACTGTAGGACAAGCCATGCGGTTCTAACGGAGTGGTTAACGTCACAGTGTTTATGTATTTAAATATGTATTATGACTGTATTTAAATATGTATTATGACCGTATTTTTAGCTGATAATTCTGTTAAATATTGGTGGCCACAGCTATAACTTCCTTATAGCCTGAAACTCGCATTGGTCAATTCATAATGCCAAAATAATCATAATATAACATGGCAATTTACCCTCAGGTGGGAACAAACAGACTATAATATTATGGTGTAAACTATCCGTGTGTAAACTATGTTGTGTGGCAGTCAACTTGTTGGAGGGGGAGGTATACACTCGCTTTTCCTGGACCCCCTTCTCCATCATGTTTAGACCCATTAGTTTTCCTGGACCCCCTTCTCCATCATGTTTAGACCCATTAGTTTTCCTGGACCCCCTTCTCCATCATGTTTAGACCCATTAGTTTTCCTGGACCCCCTTCTCCATCATGTTTAGACCCATTAGTTTTCCTGGACCCCCTTCTCCATCATGTTTAGACCCATTATGTCGGACCCCCTTCTCCATCATGTTTAGACCCATTATGTCGGACCCCCTTCTCCATCATGTTTAGACCCATTAGTTTTGCGATTTTAAGGCGTTCGTTCACTAGTTTGGTCGTTTTTCTGGTCCCCTTTCTCCATCGTGTTAAGCCCCATTTGTTTTGAGATTATAAGACGTTTAGCCCATTAATTTGGCGATTTTACCACCTTTCGCCCCATTACTTTGTCAATATTAAGACCTTTCCTGCCGTTTACGTGTCGATTTTTTCCTGGCAAGCGATAGCGAGCCTGTAATTTTTGAACCGGCCTTCCGCCTGGACATTTTTCTACCGAAAAATTTACAAATATCTTGAAAGATGGTATAGGGGGTGTTCTTGAAAGACGGTATAGGGGGTGTTCTTGAAAGACGGTATAGGGGGTGTTCTTGAAAGACGGTATAGGGGGTGTTTTTGAAAGACGGTATAGGGGGTGTTTTTGAAAGACGGTATAGGGGGTGTTCTTGAAAGACGGTATAGGGGGTGTTTTTGAAAGACGGTATAGGGGGTGTTTTTGAAAGACGGTATAGGGGGTGTTTTTGAAAGACGGTATAGGGGGTGTTTTGAAAGACGGTATAGGGGGTGTTTTTGCAAGACGGTATAGGGGGTGTTCTTGAAAGACGGTATAGGGGGAGTTTGTGAAAGACGGTATAGGGGGTGTTTTTGAAAGACGGTATAGGGGGTGTTTTTGAAAGACGGTATAGGGGGTGTTTTTGAAAGACGGTATAGGGGGTGTTTTTGAAAGACGGTATAGGGGGTGTTTTTTTTTAAGCTTGATGGAGGTCTAACGAAGAAACTCAAAATTAAATAAATAAATGAATAAGTAGCAAAAAAAACAAGCACTAGCCCTTAACCCGGCAAGTGCGGGAAGACTCATATGAGTTTTACTGGGCGACTGCGGGATAATAATAGTCTCCATTCAACATCCTGCGCCAGCATTTTGAATAGCCCGCGCGGAAGTATTATGGAGTACTCGTCATAAGTGCACGCCTAATTCCCTTATGGGATCGTCATTTTGATCGGGTACCCTACAGAAAAAAACTCTGTAAAATATAAAAAAGAAAAAAGAACTTAATATCTGTTATCATATGACTTGCCATATGTGTGGATTTCTCATATTTCGCTTTCCCAACACCAGGACCCGGATTCACTAACGGTCGTAGTGTGCGATGTCGTACAGCAACCTACGATCGTTCCTAAGGGAGTGCGGAAGGTGTATTCACGAACGCATCGTTGAGCTCCCTTACGGCTCCCTTTCAGTTATTTTCACCGAGGCTTCTCTTGACCAATCAGGCGCTTGGCCTTTGTAAATAAACAATATGTCACCCACATGACCGAAGTGCCAAGAAGAACCTAATATAATTTAATTTATGAGCTTTTCATTGTTTAGCATGGCTAATTCGATCCACCACAGCCAGCAGGAAGAAGAATAGAGTATCTTGTGAATTGATGATAAGAAATTAGCCTAGCTAGGCTACACTAGGCCACTAACAGGCTTCCCTGTAGCCGCTACAGGGAAGCCTGTTAGTGGCCCAAGTTAAATGATTTCCGACGGATTGATCATTGATAATAATCTGTTAGGCTAGTTGGGAAATTAGTGTATTATTTATACCTTAACCACAGTATATTGTTCTACTTTACCATGTCTACACCTAGACAGGGTGAGCCAAACCAAAATGCCAGACTTTACTATGTCTATGCCTAGACAGGCAGTTCTAGCCAAGCCAAAATGCCAGACTTAGCCTAGGCCTATTTTTCAAAATAGGCCTAGGGTAATATTTTTGTATTCACAACACCTCAAGGCCTATCTACCTTTTCAAAATAGGCCTAGCATAGGCCTCCTCAACCTATTACCCAACAGTTGGCCATGGGATATAATGATAGGATGAGGGGGGCTTTGTCCCCTCACCTCCCATGACTTATTGCCATCATCAAATATATTACCAGCATGGGACTAATAACAGCTAGTTAACAATGAGGACGGTACGCCTGCAAACACCATCTTTACCTGCTAGGCTTCTACTTTACCATGCTTAGGCTACACCAAGCTAGGCATTGCTAGCCTAACCAAAATACCATACGTAGGCCTAACTTTTCTAGCCTAAATAGCCCTAACTTTTTCAAAATAAACCTAGGTTATAGCCTAGGCTAGGCTAAACAAAATTATTCACATCACCGTTTATTATTTATTTATTTTTTAGGCTAGGCCTAGGGTAATTCTTTTCATAATTTTGTTCCTGTGATACTTTCAAATTTGTTGAGGAATAGGCTACCCTAATCTAACTCAGAGGTGGTGGGGAGTTGGAATAAAACATTTCCGCAATAAATGAGGGTTAAAATCTACTAATGATAGGCTACGTGTTGTCGCAGCACATAAATTTGTGCATCATTTAACCTTGACTAGGTCTAGGCTGGCATATGTAGGCTATTCATAGCTTAATTCGGCCTGTCATAAGACATTAACCTGACAAGCGCGATATAGACGTAGGTGCTAGGGTAGTTATTTGTGCATTTCTAGCCCTGGATTCTGACAGAATTCGTTATATTTACAATATAAACCATTATTTGTTTTCGGTATGCTTTTATTTTACATATATGATGTATATATGAACCTTCAAGAGTGCTAAAATAAGTGGGAAAAGCATTTGGGTGGTGAAAAACGAAGATATTGGCCACCCGGTCATAATCTCAGGCGAGAGAGAGAGACAGGCAGCCCTCCCCTCTCGCTGTCTGGGAGTCAACTGAGACGAGCGGGGCGGTGTGTGCCGGTGTCTGGGTGTTGCATAACGATCTTTTATGCAACCCACTTGTGCTACATTATCGCGGGAGAGAAAAATAACCGATAAATGATGATAATAAGAGGAAAAATAGGTGATAATTGAGGAGGGGAGGGAGGGGGGAATAAGGTGGGGAAGGAGGGGAGGGGGGTGGGTGAGATTTACATGGATGAGTACTGGAGGGGAATTATCTCACCTAGAGACAAATTCCTTTGTTTTGATAGGCCCTTTTTTTTTATGGAAGGCTTTTTTTATGGTCCTGCTTCCGTGAGGCCTATCGCGTTCCCTATAGGAAGCCTTCCGTGAGGCCTATGCGCTTGCCGGGTTAAGGATACAAATATATTCATACTTTGTATTAAATGCCTTAACCCGGGAACTGCGGGGAGACTCTTAAGAGTTCCCCCGGCGGACTGCGGGGAGACTCTTAAGAGTCAGAGAAAAAAAAAATCAACTTTTGACATCGGAAAAAAAAAATATATATTTTTATTTTTTTATTTTTTTATTTTTTGTTTGGCCTCTGGGCCATGCAAAATCTCAGTCCTCTACCTCCCCTCCTTCCCCACTGTCCTCCTCTCCTTCAGTTATCACCTATTTTCCCTGTTATTCCCTTATTCTGAGGTATATTTTCGTGCTAACATTAGAAATCCGGTTGCAGGGTGTGGTCATCACTGATAGCAAGCGAATGCAAGAGAGAGAGAGAGAGTATCGATCGACTGTGTCTCAGTGGCCTTGGGGGAAATTGGCGGGAAAGCAGCTTGCCTCACCCATACATTATACAACTCGCGGGCTATATCTCCGATTTTGACCATCCAAACGCTGTTTTCACTAGTTTTATTGTTGTTTCAGGTTAATACCTTTATAATCAACCCATAATAGGCGCATATGGATAAGTATTAATGCTATTAATGGTACAATGAATATTTTAGTGACGGAAACACCTCAAATACATGCGCACAGGGAGAGGTGTCTAATTACCCCCATGCGCACTTGTTAGGTTAATGGTGTTGTAAACACAAGTTAACAATCATATTGCGCTATTATTGCCTCAATAATGACTTAGTGTGTCATAAAGAGCTATACTGCAGACGAATTTGTTATGGTCGCGGGTTGTGTTATCGATATTTGTGTACCTATATCCGGGTCATATTCATGTAAGGGTGGTCCGGACCACCCTTTGCGAAAGGGGCTTCCTACAATCAAAGATGGCCACTACGACGCTTCGTGAATACCAGCGTTGAGTCGTAAGGGAACGGTAAGGGAGTTTTCGGATCGTACGACCGTTAGTGAATCCACCTCCTGAGCTCCAGGCTGTCTCCAGGGTACCTACTAAAAAACAATCCCATTTTAAACCTGCTCTAACGTGGGGGTCCACGAACTTTTATAAGTGACTGTCACTGTACGTGTTCACCCATCCGTTCCTGATCAAGCCTTTTACATCCCATGAACAGAGAGGCTCCCAATCACCTATTCACTTAATTTTAAATATCTTTGACACACCACAAACTCACACTAAATTCTTCACCATTCTTTTACTCACCCACCAGCCAAAATGTCTCAACAATTACAAATTACACAATGTAAAGTAAGTTCTTCCTAAAACAGTGCAACCACCTCCAAACTCGGCAGTTGACAGCTATGCCTTGCTGCCCCCCTTTAGATCCTTACCATCCAAAATTGCCAGGCCACTTTTTAGACCATTTCCATCCAAAATTGCCACCTTTTGTTTGCAACATTTACCACCCTAAATTAATACTCCTTATGCCTTTACCACCCAAAATTTAGTGTCCACCCCTTCTAGGTATGTCATACTGAAGCTCTCCCAAAATTTACTCTCAATAATATCGACAGAGTCACAACCCTCCTCTCCCCCACCAACCTAAATTGTACAACTCACGCACGTTGGGCCAAGCCCCGACACTCTTTATCCTCCTACTTTAACACTTTCTCTCTTACTACACCAATATAAACTTTCCTTCTTTCACTATCACTCACCTGTTCTATATTCATTCATTTTCAATACTTAACAAGGCTGTACACCAAAAAAGTATATTTTGGCTCTCACTCTTTCTACTTTGGGGAAGACACTTGTTACAGGCAGCTTAGCGTTTTGTCTCTAATACACATAGACTAAAAAGAAAAAGTTAAAGTTTTTCCAATATACTAGTTTAACCAGACCACTGAGTTCCCTAGAAGAACTGTCATAGGGCTGGCCCAAAAGGATTATAACAAGATGGACAACTAATCATGACGAGATAGATAGGGAAGGGCAGGAGGTGAATAAATCTAGGAAGGTGAAGACACGCAGACATGTCTCTCTATTGTATCAGTTCAGCCTGACCACATGAGCTCTACAGCAGAACTCTTATAGGGCAGGGCTGATGGACAAGGCAAGAACTGCTACACTGCAGCACCAACCAGGAAGTGATCAAGGGCAAAGAATGCGGGAGATCAGGACGAAGGAAGGAAAAATGATAGCGAGATGCAAAAAAATACAATACTGAGGGGAATCGAGTCAGCTTGGCCGCACCAGCGACGTAAGTGACACATCAGGTCAGAAGCCAACAACCTAACCAGGCCAACTAAAGGGTACATCACACAGTCAGGAGTGCGAGCTTGGTGGGAGTCTAACAGGAGTCACTAGGAGTCGCTAGAATCGCTAGGAGTCATCGATTTTCACAGCGAGCGAGTGGGAGTCTAACAGAAGTCACTAGGAGTCGCTAGAGTCACTAGGAGCCATCAATTTTCACCGCAAATAAGCCCGCGAGTCCGAATTGTCCCCTACTCCTGGTGACTCTAGCTCGCACTCCTGACTGTGTGATGTACCCTTAACCCGTCCAGCCCCGGCTGGTTTTGTAATGTTTGTTCACCAGAACCCGGCCGGTTTTCAAAAAATGGTTTTATTCCAGAAACAATAGCGAATGGGTTAGGAATGAAGGAAAAACCACGAAAAACCGCTCAAAAAGCTTAAAGAATGGTCCTACAGAGCCCCCGAAAACGTATTTTACAAGAGTAAAAATTTGAAGGCAATTATCCCCAAAAAACAGGTTATTGCGCGCTCACGCGCACGCACCTGGACTTTGAGAGTTTTCAACCATCGGCACGGTTGCGTGGGATACGTACACAGTTCCCATACAAATCTGAGCCCTCTTGAGTGGCTACACCTGAGGTTACAGTCGGCGCAATTAGGGCGTCTCTGGGGCTGTGCGTTACATACATCGCCAACGCGTCAGACGCGTCGCTGGGGCTGTACGGGTTAAGAGGGCCCAACACGGTGGCATATGATACAGGCCACCCGAAGACAACCGGATGAGACAGAATACGAACAGAAGGGGAAAAACATAGTAAGAGGAAAGAAAAACTACGTAAAATTAGTCAAGCCGATGACGAAGGTTCAAGGGGAGAGGAAATAACCCTGCCTCATCATGCCTCAGTCACCGGCCACAAAGCCCCCCTATGACGGCAACAGGCGCAGTACTTGGGGGGGGGGGGGGTTTAAGTGAATTTATTAGGTGCAATATATATATATATACAGTATATATTTATCAGTGGCCCCTCCATCATTGACGAACATGCCTATTACATAAGGCATCCTCTTCAAACACTAATCCGCCGTAGTTTGAATCTACCGCGCAGAGCATTTAAAAACTGAGGAGCCTTCATCATGAGCGCACGCGACCTCACTCATGGCTTCAGTCATTATGAATTGGGTTCTCACTACGAAAAAACTTCGTAAAAAATAAAAACAAAAAGAAAATAAGAATAACTATCCAATAAGCTTTCCATCATATCGTGGATGTACTTGTGTGGATTTCTGACCAGACGCTGATCCAGGCGTCATTCCTCCTTCTTTGCTCTGCGCTCAGCCTGCCCGGACGTTCCTTTCAGGCTCCGCTGGTTCCGCATTCGTGGCGTCCCTAGTGAGTTTTTTTCTCATTTGTTTACTCTGGGATGTATCGAGTAAGGTTAGGATAGGCGTAGCAGGAGTGTCCTGGGCTGGTTGCCCGCAGTGCAATGTATTTTGGGTCGTATGTATGGGGCATCTATTTCGGATGTACCCTCGTGGTCCTGTTGTGGACACGTGAACTTTTCACAGTTTGGTTTAGTTGGTGATGCAGGCGGCTTTCATTACGCGTTAATTATTGCTGCCTTTTATCCTTCTGATGAGGTAAGCTGTATGTTTGCTGACGTTCCCAGCGTATTTTTCTTCACTTAGTGAAGTTTTTTCTGGGTCCGTGTCAGGCTTCCCGGGGTTGGGAAGTTTTTTTCGCTTCGGTGGTGTGTTGGCGGTGGTTCCTGTTGTGATATTCCAGTGTGTGTTTATATTTCAACTATTTCTTGCCGTCTACCTAGGCCTAGCCAGCCGCTCGTAGCTTTGCCACATGTCTAGTGTTATTATTTATTTTATAAATATGCCCTACTGTGTCATGTGTATCCGGGTTTTAGTTGTGTATTGGCTAATTCCTCGGACTATATTTGTTTCCTGGTTTAGTTGTGTATTGGCTAATTCCACGGATTATGTTGTGACCTTGGTTAGTCGTGCGTGTCTCTCCTCGGGTCGTATTGTTCAGATGGTGTCTGTTCAGGGTGGGGTTTGCCTTCCGGCGGGTTTTTCTCGGTTTCACCGTAAAAAAACCTGACCGATGAGCAGTGTTAGGCCACACGTGGTTGTTAACACTGGCTGGTTCCCCGGCGGGGGAGGTGTCTGTGGCTCTCCAGGACTGCGTATCTGTGGGTGCCTGGTTTCAGGCCTCCTTTATTTCCCGGCGGGATGGCTGTACCCATCCTTACATATATATTTAGTTATATATAAAGAAACGATGTTCGTGAGAACACTTGTTTTTTATAGGTTTTTCTACCTGGTTTAACAAACCACGGGGAAAACCTAGCTGTTGTTTAGGCGTTCCTCCCCGGCGATCTTTTACAAAGTAGTGGGGTCAGGAACTTGTGGGGTTAACTTTTAGACTTCTCACCCGGCGGGTACACCTTAGCAGGGTGGGATAAAACGACTTAGGTCTCTTATAGTTAACCAATCCATGTGAGTGATACTCTGTGTATCGCCGCCTTTACTCTTACGGCATTTGAAGGATCAGTGAGGTTTAACCAAATCGATTTCCACACCCGGCGGGTGTCCCTAAGTTTAGGAACTAAGGAATTTATATACAAATTCAATTTCGATTAACCTTAATTGGGGGATACTTTCAGTATCGCCGCCTTCTATTTTTACGACGATCGTTTGGGACAATTCGTTAAAAAATCAGATCTCGTATTTTCCTGCCCTGGGCTATTCTACTAAAATATTTCAAGGGCCGGCGTCTTTATGAGGGGGGGCTTTGTTACAAAATTGAATCTTGAGACAGTCACCACCTCCTACAGACTATAAGTGCCATACTGGACCATTATATCAGAGGGTATTCTTCATGTTCTTAGCTAAGAAGACTTGTTTAGCCTCTTTATACCCAGCCGCGTGGCGGGATGTGTTAGCTGTGTCTTTGCATCCCGTTACCCGGCGGGATATTAACACTTGTATGCGAACACTTGGGTTAACCTTATGAGCATTAATTCCTGGAAATTTTCTTTATTTTTCCAGAGCTGAGCTCCGGCGGACCAATACAGACCCGGCGGTAGTTCCTCTCACCAGTCTCTGTCATGGCTAATGTCACCCCAGTTTTTGCCCTGTGCATTACCCCTACTTGCGCGGGTATCCCCATTTTTGCACATACCCTTTGCATAAGGTGTGTTAGATGTCTAGACCGTTCAAGGGGTCTCTGGGTTACAAGTAATTGTTCTTTTTGCTCCCAATTAACTAATAAAGTCCTGTGTGACAATGACAAGACCGCGGCGGTAGCGTTGAGAGAGGTCAGACAACAAATGTCGGCCTACACTACCATTGTCGCACATAAGTCACTTCAATGTGACAACGTCCCACTTTGGGATAAGTTGCTGTCAGAGCACCCTCCCCCTAAACGTACCTCTAGAGTAAGGGGTTTTAAGCCGACAGAGACTAGCCAGGATTCTGTATCGTCTGTGGAGACGTTTAAACGCCCGAGAGAGCCTACTCCCCCGGCAGCCACCTCCTCGTCGCAGGCGAGATCGAGGTCAAGGTCTCCCCTCAGACAACGGTCTTCAAGTCGGGCCTCTTCCCCGGCTAGTAAGAAGTGCAAGACTGAAGCTTCCCCCAGGGACCATGGTGGTGATCCGTCCAAACCTAGGTCCAGTTCGCGGTCACACCGTAGCCATAAATCCTCCAAAAAGGATTCCCATAAGAAGTCCTCTCGACATTCTTCTAAGTCTAGTGCATCTCATCGTACCTCTACACCTGACAATGTTTCTGTTACAGCCTCAGAGTATAGTGAAGCGCCTGTCCCTAAACAAGATTTACCTATTGATATTTTAACCCTAGAAATGGAGAGTTCAGGATATTCAATAATTGAGAATGTTTCAGACTCTCAAGAGAGTGTAGGCCAGAGCCTAGGTGTTTGGCGTTTTGCTCAGCCAGGGTCTGTCCATCCACGTCCGACTCATACGAGTCACACAGTAGCCGAGGTCCACAGGGACGCGGCGGCCCCCATCCTCTATCCCTGATTTATCTTGGAAACAAGGTGCCCCTGCCTCGGCGGGGTCTTCTCAGGAGGATCGGGAGGGACAAGATGAAGTGTCATTAATTTCAGATAGGGAAGGACAAGGGTCAGGCTCAGGCCTGGACGCCGCCCATGATAATACTAATTCACCTGAAAGTTCTGCACCTAACCAGTTTGTTACAGCACAAGAAATTGATGGGTTACTTACTCATGCTCTATCAAAATTCTTTAATCAACAACGAGAAAACCCCACAATGGACTTGGGGGCTCCCTTGACAGGTTCTGCGGTACGGCCTCTGATAACGTCAATCGATTTATCTAAGATTCCTAACCCTCCTACTTTGTCACCGGCAGGGAGCTCTAAGCCAGCTACGGCGGCATTCACTACGTCAAATGTCAGGGTCATTACGGATGTTAATCCACCCCCTCTAGACAAAGCGCCTCTTAGAAAGGTAGCTATGCCCCTGCTTTATGGGCCAGACGAGTCATGGGTCCCTTTGAACCCCTCTAAGCCAGAGCTTGCCCAGCCTACCTTGTCAGGGGAACTCCCGGTACCAAGTGAGTGGTTTATCCAGGGAAATAAGTCTAAGAAATTAAGGGCATTGGATGCCTTGGGTAAGGTTTTGGATGTAAATATCAAGGCTATACCTAGTTATTATTATCAGGATTATTTTGTTTATGCATCTAAGCCTGCTTTACCCCTGCCTCAGCTTCAAAACTTTTTTCAGACTGGTCTAAGCTGGATGGGTTTAATGATATTAAGGCTCTGTTGGCTATTACTCCTGAACTAGATTTACAGACCGTCACAGACGAGACAGCTAATCCAGTGTTGAAGGTGGGACAGTTAGGACCAGGACCTTGGGTGGATTGGGAGGTAGAGGCTCAGAACTTTGCAACCACTTTCACTTCTAAATCTTCCCACCAGATCCCTCAGGATACACATTCATGGTTCTCAATGCCGGTAGGTTCTGCCGGCGGAGTTCCGTCAGCTTTATTTTCCTTTTTAGCTGCCCCTAAGATTAATCTTTGTGAACTAAAGGAACCATTCATTACCCCTACCCCTTCTCACCTAGACAGAGAATTTAGGCTTAGGGGAAAAGCTTTCCGCCTGTTTTCACAGTACATAGTTTCTCAACAGGTGGCTAAGTCTTTACTCAGGTCTACTCAGGCAATCGCAGACGCGGATGCTCGAAGATCAGTTGAATTATCCCGGCGTCTGATTCTTCAGTCGTCAATTCAATCCTTAGGTGACATACGCACAGCCTTACTTGAGGCGGTGCGAGCACGACAGGATCTTAGAATGTCATTAGTTCGCAAGCTGCCTGATCGCATTGCTAACCAGGTGGTTATGTCCCCAGTACTTACACCTTCTTTAATGTCCCCTGATGTATGGCGAACAGTGTTTAACATGGCACAGGCCGTGAAGCACAGTCCCGCACAGGCTAAGAAACCCGCATTTAACTTCCCCAAACCTAAGCCTCCTACTAAAGCTCAGCCAGGGGGTTCTAAGCCGTTTCTTCCGCCTAAGTCCTCCCAATCCCCCTGGGTCAGTTCAGGCATAGACAGAGAGGGTTTTCAGGACAGAGGGGACGCGGCCAGTATAAGCCGGGTCAGGGCCAGTCTTCGGCCCACACCAGCCAGCCGGCGAAGCGGCCAACACCACCAAAACCACCATCAAAAAACTAAAGTCTTTCTCACTCCCAGTGCCTACCTTAGAGCCGGAGGAACCGAGGGAAGTACAGCCGGCGAACCCTTGTCTGCTAACTGGGTCGTTCCGAACGTGTCACCAAGCATGGCCGTTAAAAACATGGGCACGGATGGTGGCACGCAAAGGCATCACTTGGCAGTGGCTCCGGCGACCTCGCTTACGTCAGCCGACAACGGCAAATTGTGTTTCATTAGAGGTGGAGCTGCTGGTCCAGGAGATGATTGCCAAGAATGTCATCATCCCGGTACCCCCAGATTACCCTGTATTCACGTCAAAACTGTTTTTGGTTCCCAAACGGGACAGTGTTCAGATGAGGCCGGTCGTAGACCTGTCGTATCTGAATCTTCACATTTACAACGAGTCTTTCAGAATGTTAACAGTTCATCAAATCAGGCTAACACTTCCGCCGGGTGGCTGGATGTGTTCCCTAGACCTGACAGACGCCTATTGGCACGTGTCGGTCAACAAAAGATTTCAAAGGTTTCTGGCCTTGAGGATCAGGCACCAAAATTTTGTTTTTCAAAGGATGCCGTTCGGTTTGAACCTAGCACCTCGATTATTCACAAAATTAGTCAGGCAAGCCCTGATGCCATTGTTAAAACAGGGAATCAGAGTGTTGTGGTATCTAGACGACTGGCTGGTGGTGGCAGAGACACACAATTATGCATAAAACATGTCAATATCATTTTAAATCATGTCAAAACTCTAGGCTTCAAGGTAAATCTGGTAAAGTCAAACCTTGTTCCCTCAAGAGTAATTCAGTGGATAGGGCTGGTCTGGGACACCGCCGCTCTCACTCTGAGTCAGAGTGTGGACAATCGCAACAGGTTTCGCAGGAAACTGTTCAGGTTTCTTCACAGTCTGACTACGACACGAAGAGTCTGGGAGTCTCTGGTCGGCTCTCTCAACTGGATTCAGCTAACTGTCAAGTTGGGCCGGTTGAAAGTAAAACGATTAATATTGGAGGGCAACAAATATTTCCCACTCTTACCGGCGGGAAAATTATGGCCCATACCAAAATTAATCCACACCTTACTAGCGGTCTGGGCGAAGAGGGAAACATTGCACTCAATCATGTCATGGACCTCTCCTCCTCCAACGGTATGGGTAGACACGGATGCGTCAGGCACCATAGGGTGGGGATTTCAGTCAAATCAGGGGCACCAGGGTCAGGGACTTTGGTCCCACTTAGAAATCGCTCACATAAATGTCAAAGAGTTACTAGTCCCATTGTATTTCCTTCAGGCTCACGGCTCGGCGTTACGGGGCAAGTCAGTGGCCTTCAGAATGGACAATCTGAATGCAGTTCACTGTATTCAGAAACAAGGGTCAACGAGGTCAAGGAAGTTGCTACTCGTGTCGGAAGAGATTTTTGTCCTAGCCACCAGTCTAGATATTTATCTTCACGCATCTTATCTCCCAGGCGTAGCGAACGTCTGGGCAGACGCTCTGTCCCGGAGACAGAGCACGACAGTAGAATGGGAGCTCAAGCAACCCATTTTCGACCTAATGATTGCGGAGCTCTCCCATCCACAAGTGGATCTTTTTGCGTCCGAGGAGACTCACAAGCTCCCTCTATACCTCACCCGCCGGACGATAACGCCGGCAGGGGGGCCAGACGCCCTAGTGACAGACTGGAACAGATGGAGCTCCATCTATCTGTTTCCGCCAGATGCGTCACTAATGTGCCACGTAGTGAACAAACTACGAGTTTATCGAGGCTTAGTCTCGCTAATCGCGCCCCTGTGGCCGGCGCAGGTGTGGTGCCAGCAGTTAATAATGTGGTGCCCGGACCCGGTATCGCTCCCGGTCAGGTACTTCCACTTAGACACGATTGGCAACCTAGAGACCTCGCTGACTTTTGCATTATGGACATTCAGGAGGCCAAGTGGCTAGCACCATACGGTAGGGATGTGACCAATAAATTGCTCAATCAATATACTCAGTCTACTAAGCGACAATATCAATCTCATTGGAAAGCTTTTACTTCTTGGATTGTTAGAACGGAACAAACTGTACCCTCAGTGGCATTGGTTTTTAATTACTTGAACTATCTGTTTGAGCAGAAACGTTTATCTGTGGTAACTTTGAAGAATCACTTAACTGCGATTAGAGTGCCCTTTTTCGACCTTACAGGTCTATCCATACCGGTGGCGGAGGAAACAGGATTTATGAGAGCGTGTTTTAAACTCCGCCCACCTCCCCGTCAGCTCATGCCTACTTGGTCTCTGGACAAAGCTTTGTCTTTACTTCATTCTCGTCTGTATCAAAATACTGCAGACTTTGCTTTAATCTTAAAGAAAGCAGTTTTCCTTTTGGCTTTGGCCACCGGAAACAGAGTGTCTGAGCTGGCGGCGATGAGCAACACACCTAATTGTCTTAGGTTTGGTAGACTTAATGATTCCATTTCCATTGCACCCTCCCCGGCGTTTGTAGCCAAGAATGAGCATAGTGCACACGTGTTTTCTGAATTCACGGTGCCGGCGTTAAAAAGGGGAAAGGTGCATCATAATTTATGTCCAGTGCAAGCTCTAACCAAATATTTAAGAATAGCTCCTCATAACCCCCAAGGTGCTTTATGGGTAGCGAGTACGGGTAAACGCTTACTTAAACGGCGATTAGCCTCTCTTCTGGTAGAAGTCATTAAAGAGAGTAATCCCGGCGTTGTGGGTAGGGCCCACGATTTACGCAAGTGGGCGGCCTCTTTACGTTTCCTGAAAAACTTTTCAGTTGAAGATATTGCGTCCACACAGTTGTGGGCGTCTAATCATACGTTTCTCTCTAGATACTTGTCAGTTGCTCTAGACAAACCTTCCTTACCATGTATAGCTTTAAGGCAGAGGGTCTAGGTGGCCCTGTAGTCACTTATGTTTATTTTCAAGGAAAGGGGGGGGGGGGGGGGGGGTGCAGTCAGTTGACATAGGACACCCTAGACCCCGCCGGAGTATGAGAACTGTGATACAATTTAAGGTGGAAATGTGATATGAAAATTTCTCTGAGAGAATTTGTGCTAGTACAAAGTTTAGTACAAAACAACAGTGTTGTTATAGTAGTTTTAGCTGCGAAAGCAATGTAACATTAGTTCAATGGAGTTCATTAGCAATTGATCTCCACATGTATTTTGGGGTTTATGATGTGCACATATAAACTTATAACTTATTATTTGTCACCACTCGTTGAGTGGGGTGCCTTTTGTAACTACAGATCTGTGTTCAGAATCTTCAGGGTTACCTATTTTTGTCAGGCAGGCTTCTTGAAGCACGCACCTGCCAGAACTCCCTTTTACTTCTATACTTCCGGCGTACGCTGTATTAAATACATTTTTCAAAGTAAGAATACTATGTGGTTGTTTTTATTATCTGCTTTTCTAGAGTTATGATATGATTACGAATGTCCCCCTCCAGTCTTAGATATCAGGCATGTTCGTCAATGATGGAGGGGCCACTGATAAATTATAGGTTTGACTCCTGTAAGGAGATTAGGAAAACCTAATATTTAGTAGTGGCCCCGTAATCATTGACGACTGGGGCCCTCCCGACCGTCCCCTTCCCATTCGTTGATGTATTAAGGATTTTGGTTTACTTGATATGTCAGTGAAGGAGGAATGACGCCTGGATCAGCGTCTGGTCAGAAATCCACACAAGTACATCCACGATATGATGGAAAGCTTATTGGATAGTTATTCTTATTTTCTTTTTGTTTTATTTTTTACGAAGTTTTTTCGTAGTGAGAACCCAATTCATAATGACTGAAGCCATGAGTGAGGTCGCGTGCGCTCATGATGAAGGCTCCTCAGTTTTTAAATGCTCTGCGCGGTAGATTCAAACTACGGCGGATTAGTGTTTGAAGAGGATGCCTTATGTAATAGGCATGTTCGTCAATGATTACGGGGCCACTACTAAATATTAGGTTTTCCTAATCTCCTTACAGGAGTCAAACCTATAATACTGTATATATATATATATATATATATATATATATATATATATATATATATATATATATATATATATAGAGAGAGAGAGAGAGAGAGAGAGAGTAGGACAAGAGCCACAACAGAATACATGTTGAGAATGATATATTTGCAAATTTTCGGACGCATCACACATCCATCTTCAGGCTATATTTCAACATACGATCCCAAAAAGAAAGTAACCTAGTATAAATATATGTTAGGTACAAAGCTTGGGAGGATCTCTTAATTTTTTCCACAAATAATAATAATACATAATACACACACAAAGAAAAACTTCATCCTTTTAACCAATAAATATGTTTTAAGTACAAAACTTGGGAGGATCTCTTTACTTATTTATAAATGTCATAATACACAAGAAACATCATCCTTATAGGATCGTATGTTGAAATATAGCCTGAAAATGGATGTAGTGATTCGTCCGAAAATGTGCAAATAAATCATTCTCAACATGTATATTGTTGTGACTCTTGTCCGACTCTTCATCTACAAAATTAGATATCCTGGAAATGTGCCTACCACTGATATATACACACATATATATCACTATTCTATCGCTACTATAATAATCAGTGTTCCTCAGAGCTCTCCCAGTGTATACCACCTCCTTTACGTAGGGCACGTGGTAGCCGTCTTGCAACACAATCTCGCCCTACTCTGTGCAACTCTCTAACCCAAAAGGGAAACGTTACTCTCAGACTTTCTCCTTTTCAACAGCTGAGTTCTGGAACTCTCCCAGAATCAGTCTTTCCCTCTTCCTATGAATTAAATTGCTTCAAACACCGTGTGTCCAGGCATTTTGGCTCGAACGTCCCTTGATTTTGGCCCTGTCACTCTTTCAACTCTTGGGGAGCCACTCGCTACAGGCAGTTCTGCCTTTTGCCTCCCTCACTCAAATAGAAAATATATATACAGTATATATATATATATATATATTTAGTATATGTAAAAGGTACATTCTTTTTGGGGTAAACAATAAGATGTGTTGCATATTTTTCAAGTGCACATAACGAGGCACATTGAATATATTTTGTATGTAAGAGTTATATATTCGGCGGGAAAGGCTAAAGTATACTGCAGTCATTATGTTCGCAGCCATTTATATTCAGGAAAGTAGTTGATGTTTGCCAATGTGACTTTGTTTTGGTGTACGGCTAATATGGGCCAAGTGGTTGGACATGCTATAAGTCCATGCATTATAGGTAGGCCAACAATCATGACCTTCAACATCTATAACTCATAAACGACCAGAGTAATCAAGCTAATATTTGGACCACTAGGGAAGGGCCAGCAAGGGAATAGGTGTGGAAATATACAGCCCATTTGCTCTATCCCTTATAGAGTTACGTAGGTTAGGGTTAACGATTTTGGCCTACGTGTAATGAATGGAGTATAGGCCGCTTTGATCTGTGGCCAATCTTATCCTCGACCGCTTTTGTCTGAAGCCATTTAAGGTGGAAGGTGAATGATGAGATCCTTGTTGTCAAGTTGGTCTGATTGGTAGAGGCAGTTTGGGTCCACAGCTGTTTAACTCATTCAGTACCTGGGCCGTCCTTTTAACTATATATATTATGGTTACTATTACACCACTGTATTCAGTTTCAAAAGGGCCTCCAGTAATTAACAGGTTTTGACCTATCTCACTTAAACCATTTTACTACCACAGATACTTCTTAAGCTTCACAAAATCATCTAAATATAGCTAGAATATAATCTGAAAAACGTCGCCGGTACAGAAGGGGTTAAGGGTCCGCAGTTGTTAAAGGGAGATTTTTAGTTTGCTCCCTAGATCTCCATCAAGTTATAAATAATAACCCCAAGACCTCCCTTCGAGATAAAAGTGTACATTTTTCAGTAGACGAATGTCCTGGTCGAAGGCCGATTTCTTCTAAATTACAGGCTCGCTATCACTTGCCAGGAAAAAATCGACGACACGTATATGGCGCGAAAGGTCTTTAAGTTAGATATAAAAGGGGTGAACGTTTTAAAATCTCAAAGCAATTGGGGCTGAACACAAGGGAGAAGGGGGTCCAGAAAAAACACCACCTTTGAATTGGAAATCTCTCCTAAAGTTTAATGAGCGATATGGTTTCTCTCTCTCTCTCTCTCTCTCTCTCTCCCTCTCTCTCTTTCTGAAATCTGGCTTGATTTGGCGTTAAATAAGTCTACAGTCATTTGTCGTCAATCTTATTTCACAGATTACCATGATTATTTATTCCTTCCGTTCGAAATTTAGGAGTATATTTTGACTCCAAATTAAACTACGCTGAACATATTAATAGAGTGGTCAAGAAAAGCAATCTTCTCATCATAAATCTAGACTCCGTGAGACTGTTTCTGGACAGATCGTGTCTTTTGATATTGGTTCACAACATGATTTTCTCTCATATCGATTATTGTAATGCACTATGGATTGGTCTTTCTAATTATCTATTAAGGAAGGCTCAGTCTGTGTTAAATAGGACAGAAAGGTTAATATTTCCTTTTCCACCGAGAACTCCAACTACCCCATATTTAAGGGGACCGACCGATTATTTACCAAACTTCCAGGTCTTATTTTCAATTTAAATGCAATATGGCACATGTGTATGTGACCATAAAACTAGGTAAAAAAAAAAAAAAAAAAAAAAAAAAAAAAATATATATATATATATATATATATATATATATATATATACCGGTATATATATAACAAAAATCGCTTTTTTCTTTCAATTTAGGTAAAAAACTATAACACTACTAAAACGCATATAACTTTTACATAAATTCCTATAGCACATGTTGTATGTGATCAAACCACTCACAAAAGGTGTCTGTAGTTTCTATAAACAAAAAATTGTTATGTATTTTGTGTATTTTTGGATTTATGTGATTATGAATTAAGGTGAAATTATTGTCTAGAATCTTACGACTGTGACAACATGTTGCAAACAAACAAAGTTGGCTAGAGTAAATCAGCTCTATAAATAATGTAGTGTTTTTAATTCCCTTTCCAATGGTATATACACCATTCCTATACTGTAGGTCCAATAATAACGTAGATATAAGATCCCAAAGTGCGACAAAACAGGTTTTGAGAAAAACATGTGAAAGTCTTAAGGTAATTAGGTGAACAATATTTTTTTATTTTTTATTTTTTTACAATATTTTACGCAGGAACACGGCAGAGTAGCAGATAAATCTTTTGGGAGATTGTAGAGTATTTTACGCTCTTTCCATGTATGCAGTATATGTACGATCCTCGTACGACCTGTAGTTACTGAGCCTGCCAATTTCAAAGTTCGCTATATAACGTTTTTAGAAATACAGGAAAAATTTGGAAAACATAAAAAAAAAACACAATGTACAATGGGTTTTCACCAATAACATTTCACTGGCTTATGAAGGGATGTTTAGTAAACACCTAATTGTATTTTCTGGATTTCGAGCTTTTTAAGCCTAAAAAGGGGTTGCACTGGCTGCCAGTTAAGGCAAGAGTAGAATTAAAATTATGGCTCATGACTTTTAAAGTTCTCATGTCTAGTGAGCCTAGTTATCTTGCCGAATTGCTAAAGAGACCATAAGTGCAGTAACTCCCAATGGAAATTAATGAAAGCATGCGATCCTCTCAGGAATCGAACCCAGGATTCCATAAGCAGAACTTACACGCTCTAACCATTACACCATCAAGACAGTGAACCCTCTATGTACCAGCAACGTCCTTTTAATTATATTCTGGCAAGTATTAGACGATTGTGTTCATTTTTTTTTTTTTTTTTTCTATATTCCCTCTCGGGCATAGACTGAGAGCCTACACACTCAACCGCTGAACACGGTGAGGCCCGTGAGTTCTTGTTCCAGTCTAGGGAGTGAGACATGCGAAGCACCCCGGCTCGAAGCAACCGCATCTCTGAAGCTGCTCCGCCTCTGCGCTTCACCGTCTCATTCCACAGACTCGGACCATCACTCTCAGAACGCCACCTATTGAGCAATTAACTCACTAGGCAGGTTAGGAAGAACTACCCATTAAAAGGCTATATACTCACTCAATTTAGCTACCATGTTATATCTCCTAAGCTTAATAAAATTGTGTAGATGTAGCTCAAATAAATAAGACATCGCTGGTACAGAAAGGGTTAAACATACTGCACAGGACCACGATTAACCCTTCCTGTACCAGCGACGTCTTACTGTTTTTATTCTAGCTATGTTTAGACAATTTTGTGCAGTTTAAAAGGAATGTGTGATAGTAAAAAGGGTTAAGTGAGATTGTTCGAAGCCTGTTAATTGCTGGAAACCATATGAAATCGTCTAATAGTTGCCAGAATAGAGTTAAAAGGATGGAACCGGTACAGAAGTTTTTTTTTATTTATCGAAAACTGGACATCAATCTAATCATGTATTGGACCCAACTGCACTACAGATAGCCTAATGCTTATGCGCGAGGAAAGAACATGTGATGGGGTACAAGTTAGAACATGTGATGGGGTACAAGTTAGAACATGTGATGGGGTACAAGTTAGAACATGTGATGGGGTACAAGTTAGAACATGTGATGGGTTAGAACATGTGATGGGATACAAGTTAGAACATGTGATGGGGTACAAGTTAGAACATGTGATGGGGTACAAGTTAGAACTGTAATATTTCACATATTTAGTTAAGGGGGAAGTGTATATTTTATGAGTTTATGGGTTTAGTTTCTTCCATAGAAAGCCATTAAACTTAAATAAAAAAAAATCCCCATACAAAATATATTTGTACATGTTTTGGTAGAAGGATGTGCCGGCCGAAGGACGATTCCTTCTAAATTAGACTTGCTAAAGCACCCGTCACACCTAGCCGATTTTAGGCCAAGACTGTCCGCGACCTAAGGGTCGTGGACAGTCTTTGTCTACGTCGCTGCGCATCATGGTCCGTCGCCAACCTAACAAACAGGTCGGGATTGGTCTTCACATACCCCCTCAAAAGTTCTACAAGCGAAAAATTTGAAATCAAGTCGGCGTGGAGTGAGGTCATAAAAATGGGACGGGAAGGGGACTGGAGGCTGATGGCGTGTGACGGAGCTTGGCGGCGCTTGACGGCGATTGACGACGCTTGACGGGAAACGGTAGGCGTCAGTGCGGCGGCACACGGCACCATAAATGATAAGTGGATAAGTGGATTATCGCCATGTTTGGCTTTCTCAAGGACCACATCGTGCGGCAGAGTGGTCGTCAGAATAGCCAGGTAAATTTTGTTTTAATTAGTTTTGCATGTCTCGATTATTTAAAAGTGTTTGACACTGACCAGCCACGTGTGGACAAATTAATTATGTTTGTGGAGACTCGTTGTGCATACCACAGGTTTCTGACCTGACCTGGTTGTGGTATCTGCCGTTTGTTATTCCTTTCGTGATTTCATTATTGTATTGATTTACTTATTAATTTAATATCTTTATATATATTTTGTAATTAATTTATTCATGTACTTAGGTTAATATTGCTATATTGATTTATATAAGGTATTTAGTCATTATTTATACTTTATTTATTATATATGTATGTATTTTTTGATTGATGACTTTCTTTATTTCATTATTGTATTACTTTATTTAGTTATTGAATATGTTATATATATATATGTATATATAACGTAAATCATTTTTTTATGCATACATTATTCATGCAGTGGATGAATGAAACAAGCCATATAATATATATATATATATATATATATATATATATATATATATGTTTATAATAGTACATATCAATACTAATAATGACAATTTCAGGCTCATATAGCTGTCACCGGTTGCCAGGAACCGCAGTGTTATGGCTAGTCGTAGGCCAGGGTCGAGTGCCTTCCGGTAAAAAGTATCGTTCTTTTCAATGCGGTGCACCACACGTCCTAGTACCTCTCGGAAGACTGCAACATCCATCCGCAGGTAGTTTCTGTAGGCTGGCCCATCCTCCTGGGCGAGTTCCTTCAGTAGCTGCTCATAAATACCAAAGGTTTTCCTACGGAGAAGCCAGTTCCGGACCCACATGCGAGGGGTTCTATTCTCCCTCCTTCTTTTCCTCAACAGCAGCTTGCAGATGGCTATATTTGTCAGTAGGTAGTCATTTTCCAGATTTAACTGAACCTGGAGTAAGCGTAGATGTCGTATCGGGTTCCTGGGGACTGTGGTGAACATGGCTGCGTGCAACCGTTATGGTGGCTGAAGGTATACTGATGAGGCCCACCCTTTGGTGTACCTTTTATATACCACACCTTGAGTTCGGTCGCCGTCGTTCGGGGTCATGCGGGCCGGGGTCACCGTCCATACTGAAGGGGTCGCCGCTCATCGGCACAGTAATGAATATTGACGCCGCCCTAACTCCTGTCGACGCCGTTCGTTGGGTCGTTGTCGACGCACTACGCCGCAGATCGGCACTCCAGCGGCGACCTAAAACTTACATTCAGTCCGGCATGGGCGCCGGTCTACCCCGTCAGGTCGCCGTCAGGCGGCGTGGCCATCCATACTGCGTCCCGTCCAAAACTCACCCCCCCATATCCTTAAGCTCTCCGCCGAAGGTCGGCACTCCTGACCACGACTCAAGGTCGTGGTCAGTCGTGGCTCAAATCGGCATGGTGTGACGCCTGCTTAACTCTCGCCAGGAGAAAAAGAAAAAAAAAAAAAAAAAATGTGTGACTCAAAACGTCAAAAGTCTTGATATTGACAAAGTAAAGGGACGAAAAGTCTTAAAATCCCCAAATTAATGGGCCAAACGTCTTCAAATCTAAAAGCATCTAAGCATGAGGGAGAGGGGGGGGGGGGCGGGGGGGGGGAGGGGGCGGACAAAATACTCTCTCGCTGGGTTCGGCACTGGTTGAGAGCTACCGGTTGAAATAGTTCCACGGGTTGACTACTTGTTCGGGAATTGGCTTACTTAATATTATACACACTGCCTTTGTACGGTGATTGGTTAGCGATGACGTCACCACTCTCTTCCGGTAATTGTCCACTTTCGGATTCTAGGCTTTAACCCCTTCTGTACCAGCGACGGTTTTTAAAATATATTCTAGCTATATATAGACGATTTTATGCAGTTTGAGAAAGATCTGTGGTAGTAAAAAGGGTTAAGAGAGATAGTTCGAAGCCTGTTAATTGCTGGTGACCCTTTTTAAACGGAATAACATCGTCTAATAGTCGCCAGAATAAAGTTAAAAGGACGTCACCGGCACAGTATGGGCTAAGGGGGTAGTGCTTAGTTTTTGGTCTTTATATTTGTAAATATTTGTTTAGTTTCCTCGCTAGACCTCCATCAAGCATTAAAAAAAAAAAAAAAAAAAGACCCCCTATCAAGAAAAAATTGTAAATTTTTCGGTAGAAAAATGGCCTCCTAAAATTACAAACTTGCTATCGTTCGCCAGGTTAAAATCGACACTTAACTTGCACGAAAGGTCTTAATATTGACAAAGAAATGGGGCGAAAGGTCTTAAACTCGCCAAACTAATGGGCCAAACGTCTTAAAATCTGAAAGGTAATGGGGCTAAGCATGAAGGAGAAGGGGTCCAGAACAACCAACCCTGCCACTGTACGTTAACTGGTTAGCCCTTGTAGTACCGTAACCACTCTCTTCCGGTAATTGTTCACTTCCGGGTTCCAGGCTTTAACCCCTTGCCTACAGGCCACGTCTTTTAAAACCTGTTCTAATTTTATTTAGATGATTATATTCAGTTTAAGAAGGGCCTCCAGCAATTAACAGGCTGGGAACTATCCTAATCAGCCCTTTTTTACTACCACAGATCATTCTTAAGCTGCAGAATAGCGTGTAAATATAGCTGGAATAAAATAAGAAAAGACGTCGCCGGTACAGAAGTGGTTAACCCCTTCTGTACCGGCGACGTCTTTATCATTTTATTCTAGCTATATTTTGACGATTTTGTGCAGTTGAAGAAGGAATCTGTGGTGGTAAAAACGCTTAATTGAGATAGTTCAAAGCCTGTTAATGCTGGACTAAAATCGTCTAACAGTAGACAGAATCAAGTTAAAAAGACGTCGCCGGTATAGAAGTGGTTAAAGATGTTGGAGCCGTAAGCATCTATAGTGAACAGATAGGCAATAATGATGTAGGTCTCTATTGGGTAAAGGGTATGTTGAATTGGGTTTTGTGTGTTTATTATAGGTTTCTGATGGATGAAGAGTATGTTGAATTGGGTTTTGTGTGTTTATTATAGGTTTCTGATGGATGAAGAGTATGTTGAATTGGGTTTTGTGTGTTTATTATAGGTTTCTGATGGATGAAGAGTATGTTGAATTGGGTTTTGTGTGTTTATTATAGGTTTCTGATGGATGAAGAGTATGTTGAATTGGGTTTTGTGTGTTTATGAATGCACTACAACCGTATTTTAGCTGGTAAATCTACTAAATATCGATGTCTACGGCTCCAACTTCCTTATAGCCTGACACTCGCAAGTGTTCAGTTGTGTCGGACATGAATTTTGTTTTATCATATTAGCGCTTTTTCCCTTAAGGTGGGATGGGCTTATTTGCTTATATATTTATAATTTCATTGTTTCTTTTAGTTTCTTCGCTAGACCTTCATCAACCTTAAAGAAACACCCCCTAGACCTCCTTTCAAGATAAAATTGCACATTTTTCAATAGAAAAATTTCCCGGCCAAAGGCCGATTCCCCTTAAATTACAGGCTCGCTATCGCTCGCCAGGAAAAAATCGACACCTAAATTGCATGAAAAGTCTTAATATTGGCAAACTAATTGAGCGAATGATAAATCGCCAAACTATGGGGGCAAACGTCTTAAAATCTGAAAACTAAGGGCGCTAAACACGAGGGAGAAAGAGGACCAGAAAAGTAGACCATATCCCTTTAAATTATATCATGAATTCTGGTTTGACAGTTTAACCCCTTCTGTACCGGCGACGGCTTTTAAATTATATTCTAGCTATATTTAGATGATTTAAATTATATTCTAGCTATATTTAAATTATATTCTAGCTATATTTAGATGATTTAAATTATATTCTAGCTATACTTAAACGATTTAAATTATATTCTAGCTATACTTAAACGATTTAAATTATATTCTAGCTATATTTAGATGATTTTGTGCAGATTAAGAAGGATCTGGGGTTGTAAAAAGGGTTAAGTGTGATAGGTCGAAGCCTGTTAATTGCTGGAGGCCCTTTTTTAACCCTCAACTCGCAAAGACCGTCATATGACGGAAGAGAGTAAATAGGCCATCTGTAAGGTGCCCGTCATATGACGGACGCCATTTTGAGGCTTCTATGAGCGCCGAGAGAGAGACCAGGCGTTGGAAGGAACATAGTCGGGCTCCAACCACTCGCCATAGCATGCAGGCGCACACTGAGGCCTAATATACGGCTGTCTCGCTCATGTGCAGTGTCTAACACAGCAAAAACACCCAATATTGGCAATATTTTACTGATATTGGCCTTCGGTTGCGATCGTTGCAAGATAACAAGATATCGTACAGGGATGATTCAGGTGTCATTGGAAAGTTCTATCATTGTACATTCACGGATATATAATTGCCTTACACAGTTGCTCTTGCATATGCATGAAAAAGAGCATGGAATGAAGGTAGTTCCGGCATTATACCCGCCTGGTGCTACGGTGATGTAAACAAGACAGCCCACAATAATTGAGTTAAACTGAATCAAATCGTCTAATAGTAGCCACAATCAACCTAAAATGACATCACCGGTACAGAAAGGGTTATCAATTATTAGAGGATACCATGACGCATTTCCTTTCTGTTTTCTGGCTATTATCATACGAATTGATTCAGATTATAAAGGATATATGGAAGTTAGATTGAGGGTTAATTGAAATAGTCTGTATGTAACCATCAGTGGTGATATAATCACACAATAATATAGTTCAAGGGTGGAGTAAGGAATGCATTGATATATATATATATATATATATATATATATATATATATAGCAAGAGGAAGAATAGGGATGGAGCTGCGCCATATGCCATGTATATTAAACAAATTGTCGGCAACAACAAGGTGCCATCGGTGAGTCGGTGGAGTGAATAGGAAGCATTTGTATTTGTTTTCATAATATGAAATGCCATGGGTGACCAAAAGTTGCCAAATTCAACAGGAAAGAAGGTGCTAAAGTATTATTGTCCTATCTGTCCATCTTCACTGGCCCCATGGACTTTGAAAACTTGGAATTATTAGACTGCGTTTAATTTATGGTATCTTTTATAATTACCATACGCCAATTACAATATGCAGCTCTTTGCTGATTTTAAGCAATTTTGTTTGCTCAAAATCACCCAGAATTCACCACGAGGAGGTGGCTGCATGTTGAATTCCACCCGTGCCCACCCACCACCCAACCATATGTGAGCACGTTTGATCCTTCTCTTACTCGGTGTGGTAGTCAAATTTTGTATTGAAGGATGGCATTAGTTTCTGAGAGGCTATCTTTGCCTTGATATACCCATGTCTTCTTTCTTGACCATGAACTGAGCCTGCTGCCTCTGTAACCAGCTTTATTCCTCTCTCCACAGCTTGTGTGTGGCATGGAAATTTAGAAAAGTGAAATCAATATTTTACCTCTGACGATGGAGGGTCGTGTCGTATAGCTTGCCACAACATTTTCTCTGGTATTCCTCTCAGCACAGGGGGCTCCAGTCGAGTCTCTTGCCAATATATCATATCATTGTAGTCAGTGGCCTCAAAGTTAATGTCAGGGATCTTGAATTGCCTGACCATGGAACTCTTGGTGGAAGAGGATCTTGCAAGATGTATTCTGCATACAGCCAGCTCTCTAATTGGTGGGCGCTCATCTTCAAGCATTGCCAGTAGACTGTTCTCGCAGTGAGTAAAATATCCATTGTGCCTGATGACCTTGTCAACAATGTCACGAAGATGATCTGGCAGATATCTTGTTGATGAACAAAGTTTCCAAAGATGACGAGGACCTTCAGAGCACGATGGTTTTGATTTGATTGCAAACCATACTGGAACATAAACTCGTACAACGTAATCTACTAATGTTACTAGATTTTCTGAAGGCTCCTTGGTTCCAATATATAGTCGCATCAGTCTACAAGCAGTTGTCAGCCACCGTGAATGAATCAGAGGACCAGGGCGACGGTTTGCTAGTTCTTCGTTACAGTAACCAGTAGTGACTGCCCCATACATTTCATACATGTACTTTTGGTCGGTGCTCAACTGATACAAGTCCATCTGTGATAGTGTAGGACCTGGTATTGGATCAAAATCCGTAACTACAGCATTACACTCCTTCAACATGATTCCAATTGGTCCTGAGAATGCTCTGGGTCCTTGTGTCACCCCATCAAGCTTGGTGATTAAGTGGCGAAGGGGCAGTTCATTAGCATGCAGTAGGCAGATGATCCATTGTAAAGGTTTCTGGTAGTGATGTTCTAGTAATCTTATAATACCTCCTTTTTTTCCAGTGTTCACAGCTGTTCCATCACATCCAATTGCGATTACTTTGTTAGGGTCAATGCTTGATGTAGATAAGAAACTAGTAATACTCTCGGCAATAGCTACAGCTTTACTAGAAGTTGGTGTAACATGACCAATGTAGGTTGATCCTGGCTCAGACAATATATGAACTATATGATCCTCTTTAACTGTTGTGGAGTACATTTTGTTTCCTCTCTTTTCCATAGTATATGTAAGATCATGTCTGCCATCAAAGTAAAGGCCAATACCGGAATCAGTTTGTGAAATTTCAATTTTTGAGACCTGCCCTCTTAAGCTTTGCCTTTCTCGTCTAATTTTGCTACAATCTATTACTGCAGACGAGTCACTATGGTCAATAATCCCCAGGTCCTGAAATACAGCTGAACAAATGGATGCACCTGCTCGGTCTGATACTCCTCTTCTGTCACACTCTCTTGCCACCGTTGGAAGTCTCATTCTCATCTGATGACTGACTTGTGTCTTGGTTTTTATGTTAGGAGTGATATAATTTTCCCCCTGTTCTTGGGGCAGGCCATCAAAGTCATGGTCTGAGTTTCTTTCAGCATCAGAAAAATCACATGGGTCATCCAATGTGACAGGTGACGCCAGCGTAGAAAGACGTTGTTCCCATTGTTTTCTGTTCTCCCTTTTGATTAACATTTCGGTTGTTATAACATCTATTGGACCAATTACCATCTTCCTTGTTGATCGCTGGTCAGTCAGAAATTCTTGCTCTCGCTTAGGAACTCTCATTTCCTTTTCACAGTGGCAATTGGACAACTCAACACACTTGCATGAGGCTATGTCAAAAAGCTTTCTTGCTTCCTTTCTGAACTGATTCAATAAACTGTCAAAGCTCTTTGTTCCTTTTCTCCCTTTCATAGGTTTCAATCGCTTGAGGTACTTCTGGTTGTATTCTTTGACTCGAGCGATAATGCGGTAATGATGACATGTAAGAATGCTTGCCTTCTTCCATATTTCTTCAACCTGCTCTGCCACATAGGAAATAATGTCATTTACTAGTGGATTTTTAACTCCTTCTTGAATCAGTTGGTGTCTTTTGTGCAACAGTGTTCAAATGATGTCCTCGTATGAAGTCAGTGTGTTTCCCGCCAACTCCCTTGGAGGGCCAAAAATGGGGCTCTCATTACTGCTCCGAGTGTTCAGTTTTGGTTTATGCTTCACTGACATCTTATCTCTCACATTGTCACCTGTTAATCACCTTTGTATCAGTGTTTCTGTTTTTATATCACTTATATAAATATATAATAAATATATATATATATATATATATATATATATATATATATATATATATATATATATATATATATATATATATATATATATCACTTATTATCACGTACGGCCACGTGAAAAATTTACATATCCTGAAAAATAAGAAAATCAATAATTATTCAATGCTCTTGGGGCCACTGAAGATTTAAAGATAGAGACATGAAATTTTTATGGGATGTGTTTCTCATCATACCAATATTTTTAAGAACCCATGACAATTGATGCAAAAATATATTATTTTTCACTCCACCCTAAAATTGTATTATAATATAATAATTATTATCCTCCCTCCCGCAGGTTATACAGACTGATCCTAAAAATATACAAAATAAGTATTATACAATAGGAAAGAAAGTGGATCTAACTGAATACATTCTATCAATTAACAAGCTAAAGAATACCTAGTTAAATAGCTCCCAAATACATACACAATAACAATAACCATAACCCACTGGCCTCAAACTCCATCCTGTAAACAATGAACATAAAAAAGCTAAAATTCTTTGATAATTGATTTGCATACAATGACATATAGTGATACTCAAAACAAAGCAACTTGTGATTAGGTGAGGTAATTAACCTCCATTACTTGCTACCACTCCTACATATGTGTCCCCCCCCCCTTCCCCCCTACTAAATTATCAGCTATTTTCCTCTTATTCCCCCTTTTATTGGGTAATTTTTGGCGCAAAATTCCCCCTCCCAGTCACTTTAACATGGGTGAGGCAGCTAGAGATCCTAGCAACACAGAGACTTATACTCAGACTCATCAGTATCAACCGAGAGCTTGTAGAGGGAACATATACGCTCCCCCTGCTTCTGCTTGCCTGCTACCACCCGCCACACCACTGGCTCTTCTCCACCACTACCATGGCCACCAGCAATACTACAGCCAGTGGTACAGTTAAATGGTATAACTATAAGGCAGGTTATGGCTTTATAAAGACAGAGAACAACGAGGATATTTTCTGCCACCACACCAACATCAACAACAACAACAAGAGCAGCAAGAAAGCCTCTTACAAAACGGTGAACCTGTGGAATTTACCATCCATTCCGGGAGACAGGGACGTGCAGCCATCAACATCACAGGCCCTGAAGGAGCTCCAGTCAAGGGCTCATTGTTCTCTCCACGGAATACTCCACCAAAGGCACCAGCAACAACTGCAGTAGAATAGGAAGCTGAACTGAGGGCTAAGATTTTCGCCTGCATACAGTCAGCCACAGCCATCGCCGGTGCAGATAAAAAACAACTCTGCCAGTTGATCCCCTACGTGCTGTCTTACAACAACTTGCCTACTATCACCATACCTCAGGAGGATTTTTCTACGACCCCAACAACCACCGTGAGGACGTCACCAAAGAAGAAGTAGCCCTCCAAGACCCAAGAACACCCAGCTCCAGAACCAACACCGCAGAAGCCGAGGAGTGCTCCAAAACAACAGGTGCTTCTACCAAGACCTCTCATTCTAAGGAGAAGCAAAATGGGGCGCACCTCAACAACATCTACAGCTTCAGCGTCAGCTTCAACATCAATCATGGAGAAGTCACCACCATCAACACCACAAGTGGAACAGGAACCACCACAAGGACGAATGGAGACACAACAACCGATTCTAGCTGAATATCAACAACAAGCACCAAACTACGACCCAAGAACTCCTCCAGGCAGCTGAGCAAGGATATACATCCTTTGGAGCCAGCTGAAATATCTTAAGGACGGAGAAAGCCCACCGGCTCCCAAACATCGACGGGTGGACAAACTTAGCAAATCCCAGCCACAAGACAATAACAATAATAACAACAGCAACATCAACAACAGCAACATCAACAACAGCAAGGTGGTCTAGCCCACCAGCTTTCATCTCTTCAACTCTTCATACTCACCACTTTACCTTGGACTTCAACCTCTACTTTCTTCACTCATGGGGACTCTACCTCACATCGCATCACATCGCATCGCTCCCCCTGCTCTTGCCTCATTAATCGACTGGTCGGCATTAATACATCTTTTTCACCCCCACCCAAATACTATTCCCACTTCTTTTATTGCTCTTAAATGTTCATATGTTCATATTAAAAGCAAAATAGGCATATATGGATAAGTAATAATTATATATATGTTACATATGACGATTTTCGTCAGAATAGAACCAAATTAACTTAACTTTTTGCCGATTAACCGATTAAGTTAGTTAATTTTAACTTAACTAGTTAATTTTGATAAATTAGTTAACTTAACTAAACTTAATCGAAATTTCTCAAAATAAATTGATCAATTCGATTAAATTTCGATTAATTATCAATTAATTTTCCTTTGTACTAGAAATAGAAATCGCATTTCAGACCACGTGGTCACCCTGCCACTCGTACTGTCTATATATAGTGACCTCTCTCTCGTCCAGCCTCAACTGTCAGTATCCTAATTGCATTTTAATTGCTGTATGTCAAAAGTGGGTGGGTATTTTTCTCCTTAACATAAGAACATAAGAAAATGGGAGTCTGCAGAAAGCCGATCGGCCCACATAAGGCAGATCCCTGTCACACCCAACCCCAATTACAAGGCCTAATTATAGACCCAACTCACTAATACCTTGAGGACTGACCTCACCAAAACGGTCAGAGATCAACACAAGATTACGGGTTCTGCAGAGCGCCGATTGACCCACACCCGGCAGATCCACCCTCATACCCAACCCATCTCATCCATATGCCTATTTAATTTTATCTTAAAGCTCCCTATCATTCTTGATCCTACCATATCACTCGGTAGCCTATTCCACATGTCTACAACTCTGTTACCAAACCAATGTTTGCCTATATCTTTTCTGAAACGAAATGTATCTAATTTGAAACCATTTGTTCGAGTTATTTCTCTATCACTGAGCTTCAGTACATTTTTCATGTCCCCTTTATTAATCCCACTAACCCACTTGAACACTTCTATCATATCCCCTCTAACTCTGCTCTTTCTAACGAATGTAAGCCTAATTTTTTCAACCTTTCTTCATATGGTAGATTTCTAATATTATGAACCATTTTTGTCATTCTTCGCTGTTCTCCCTCCAAAGAATCTATGTCCATTCTGTAATAAGGACACCAACATTGGACAGCATAATCCATATGAGGTCTCACTAATGATAAGTAAAGTTTTAAGATAACATCGGCAGTTCTGTTACTCACACTCCTTGAGATGAACCCGAGAATCGTGTTTGCCTTGTTACGAACGCTTATACACTGTTTTCTAGGCTTCAAATCGTTGCTAACAAACACACCCAAATCTTTCTCGCTGTATGAGTTAATTCCGTATTAGCTAGTTTATATTTTGCAATAGTATTCGTCTTCCCTATCTTTATTACCTTGCATTTGTCAATGTTAAAATGCATCTGCCAATTTACTGACCATTCGTGTAGGGTATCTAGATCCCTTTGGAGGCACTCTATGTCGCTATCTGAATCTATTATTCTCCCCATTTTGGTATCGTCTTCGAATGTACTTATCCTACTAGTTATACCTAAATCAAGGTCATTTATGTATATAACAAACAACAGACTACCCAATACAGATCCCTGGGGGACACCACTTTTGACTGCTCCCCATTCTGACTTTATACTGGCTAAACTAAAATGAGAGAGAGAGAGAGAGAGAGAGAGAGAGAGAGAGAGAGAGAGAGAGAGAAGCCGGTTGATAACGATACATATAATATAGTACAATGCAGTATTTTATAGTCTATGTTTGCTTTTAAAATGCAAATAAAGTTGATAAAATATTCAAAAGGATTAATACACTTTAGATGGGGAACAAAGATAATAAATTATTCAAGTATCTATTGGCTATGAAATCGTATGTTACATCGCAATATGCAGGTAGCATGCAGTTATTGACAGTAATAATCGTATGTTACATCGCAATATGCAGGTAGCATGCATACAGTACCTGCCTGACCTTTGTCAGTACCTGCCTGACCTTTTCAGTACCTGCCTGACCTTTGCTGAGTGAGGACCTGTCCCTAGTGACTCCCAGTGAATATCTTTGCCCATAGTGTGGTGATAGTATTAACGCTTTCTTAAAATGGCTGGTGTTGACGAGATTGCTACCTCCTCTCATATTCTCCAGCTTTGTCTTGCTTTGCAAGAAAGGATGGAAAATGTGGAGAGAGAGGTGCAGTCTTTCAAAGACGAGAATTTGGCCTTAAAGCTGACTTTGGCTGACAAGAAAAGTGAGGATAGTGCAACTGCTGTTAGGGATCGTGATGCTCCCTGGACAGTTGTTCCAACAAGTGCAACAACCTGCAAATTTCTACGGCGGCCAGTTGCCCTCAGCAACAAGTTCATCACCTTGGATGACGAATGTGATGGTGAGGCTGCGAGTGCTTCCTTCGGCGAGGAAACCAGGAGAAAGGTAAGTAAGTTGCCTCCAACAGGGAATGCTGTGACTGCTGCCCCCCCAGGAGTACCTTCAACTGCTGCCCCAGGAGTTCCTGCCGCTGCCGCAGCTGCTACCAAGTCATCGACAAGGAGAGGCAAGTCCTTCTCAATTGTTGGGGACTCCATGGTCAGACACTTAGCTAGGTCCACCTGTACTGATATTAGGAAGCTTGTCTGTCTGCCTGGTGCCGGGGTTGGGAAGGTGTTAGAGGACATTGATTACATCATGAAAGATATTGGAGATAGCCCCATTATCTGTCTCAGTACAGGGAGCAATGATGTTGGTAAAGGTAGGACGGAAGTAATGCTTCGGCAGTACAGGGAGGTGTTAGATAAAGTTAGGAGGAAGGGAGGCATACCTGTAGTACACAGTATCTTGCCACGGAGAGGGGTCAGCAAGGAATGGTCATCTAGGGCAATTGGTATCAATTGTCGGCTGGAAAAATACTGTAATGCAAATGCAATACCATTCCTTGATAACTGGACCCGTTTCTATGGTAAAAATCAGTTGTACGCACAGGACGGGGTTCATCTTTCTCGGCTAGGGGTGGCAAATTTAGCTAGGTCAAGAGATAGGATTGTCGCGGGGTTTCGCTGAAAATAAAGCCTGAGAATATGAGTAAGAATAATTGTCTAGATAGGGTAAATTGCCGTACTGGTACATCAGATAGGAATAGAAAATATGAGTCAGAGGATTTTAATAAATTTTTTGTACTGCTAGTAGAAATATTGAAGGTGTAACAGAAGATGGGAATTCAGTTAGAAATAAAGGTAAATCCGATACCAGTAAAATAAATTCATTGCGATTATATTATACAAACTGTAGGAGTTTATGTAACAAAATGGATGAACTTAGAGCACTTGTTAGCAACGAAAATATTGACATTATAGCACTGACTGAAACATGGATTAATACAGAATCAAGACATTTTTTAGCAGAATTCCATATACCAGGATATAGTTTGTTTAAACGCGACCGAACAAGTAGGAGGGGCGGCGGAATAGCAGTGTTTGTCAGGAGTTCTTTAAAAAGCTGTATTAAATCAGGTATTAGACTAAATACTGATAACGAAAGTGTTTGGGTTGAGGTTAGCGAAGGTAGTGAGACCATAATTATTGGAGTTATTTATAGACCACCAAATATGAGTAGAAACGAAGGTACAGCTTTGTGGCAGGAAGTGAAAATAGCATCAAGGTTTAGCAATGTGTGTATTATGGGGGATTTTAATTTTCCGAATATTGATTGGCAGCATCAAATCGGCGACTCAGATTCAAAAGAGTTTATTGAGGCGGTACAGGATAGTTTTTTATTTCAATTCATAGACTCGCCTACTAGAGGTAATAATATCCTCGATTTAGTTCTCAGTAATAATGAACAAATGATAAATAATGTAGAGATAGGAGACCAACTAGGAAATAGTGATCATAAATCAATTTATTTTAACATACAATGGACAGGAAAGGCTAAAGAGAATACGACACTTATCCCAGATTTCAGAAAAGCCAATTATAAGAACATAAGAACATAAGAAAATGGGAGTCTGCAGAAAGCCGATTGGCCTAAGCAAGGCAGATCCCTGTCCCACACAACCCCAATTACAAAGCCCAATTATAGGCTCAACACTCTAATACCCTGAGGATCATCTTACCAAACCGGTTAGAGATTAACGCAGGATTACAGGGGTCTGCAGAGCGCTGATTGGCCCAACCCGGCTGATCCCCCTTCACACCCAACCCTTCTCGTCCATATGCTTATCCAATTTTTTCTTAAAGCTCCCTATCGTTCTTGATCCCACTATATCACTTGGTAGCCTATTCCACCCATCTACAACTCTGTTACCAAACCAATATTTGCCTATATCTTTTCTGAAACGAAATTTATCTAATTTGAAACCATTGGTACGAGTTCTTTCGCTATCACTGAGCTTTAGTACATTTGTCATGTCCCCTTTGTTAATCCCACTAACCCACTTGAACACCTCTATCATATCCCCTCTAACTCTGCGTCTCTCTAACGAATGTAAACCTAATTTCTTCAACCTTTCTTCATACGGAAAATTTCTAATATTATGGATCATTTTTGTCATTCTACGCTGAATTCTCTCCAATGAATCTATGTCCATTCTGTAATAAGGACACCAAAATTGGACAGCATAATCCATATGGGGTCTCACTAATGACAAGTAAAGTTTTAAGATAACATCAGCAGTTCTGTTACTCACACTCCTAGAGATGAACCCGAGAATCCTGTTTGCCTTATTACGAACGCTTATACACTGTTTTCTAGGCTTCAAATCATTGCTAACAAACACACCTAGATCTTTCTCGCAGTCTGAATTTTCTAATTCTAAATTAGCTAGTTTATATTTAACATTTGTTTGCATCTTCCCTATCTTTAATACCTTGCATTTGTCAATGTTAAACTTCATCTGCCAATTTACTGACCATTCATGTAAGGTATCTAGATCCCTTTGGAGGCACTCTATATCGCTATCTGAATCAATTGATCTCCCCATTTTAGTATCGTCTGCGAATTTACTTATCCTACTAGTTATACCTAAATCTAGGTCATTTATGTATATAAGAAACAACAGGGGACCTAATACCGATCCCTGGGGGACACCACTTTTGACTGCTCCCCACTCTGACTTGGTACCATTTATGCTGACTCTCTGTTTCCTACCAATTAGCCATGACCTAATCCATCCCAACAACGACCCTCCTATTCCATGTGCCTCAACCTTTCTCATCAATCTCTCATGAGGGACTCTGTCGAAAGCTTTACTGAAATCTAAATATATAATATCATATGACTTGTCACTATCTACTGCTTCATATACCTCTGAGAAAAAGCTAAGCAAATTAGTAAGGCACGAACGTCCCTGAGTGAATCCATGCTGAGAAGAATTTATTAAGTTAAATTTTACTAAGTGGCTTCTAATTTTCCTAGCAATAATAGACTCTAGCAACTTTCCTATGATTGATGTGAGACTAATGGGACGGTAATTGGATGCTATCGATTTATCACCTTTTTTGAAGATCGGAACTACATTTGCAAGCTTCCAAGCTTCTGGAACTAAACCTGTTTCTAATGACTTGTTAAATATAAATGCTAATGGACTACTTAACTCATCTCTGCATTCTTTTAATACTCTAGCATATACCTCGTCAGGACCAGGCGATTTTTGAGGTTTCAGTCTGTCAATTTCCTTAAGCACATCATTTCTACTTATACTAACTGTACTTAACATATTTTCTATACTATCACTATATACCATATTGACTTCTGGAATCTGTGCCAAATTTTCATTAGTGAAAACGGAAAGAAACTGACTATTTAATGTACTGCACATTTCTAAATCATTTTCTGTTATTTCTCCTATTGAAGTTTTTAGGGGGCCTATTACATCTCTAACTTTAGATTTATATAGTTGGTAAAAAGCTTTAGGGTTATTTTTAGAGTCGCTGGCTATCCTTATTTCATAATTTCTTTTTGCTTTCCTGATTTCCTTTTTGACCTGTCTTGATAGAGTCTGATAGTATATACGTAAATGATTGTCACCTTTCTTTATTTTTCGATATATTCCTTTCTTTTTTCCTATAAGATCTATTAGCTTATTAGTCATCCATTTTGGTTGGTTCTGCGTCGATCTAAATCTTCTTTTAGGGATATATTTATTTTGAGCATTGTGGAGTGAAGCAATAAACTGGTTATATGTAGGTGGCAAGTTTAACTCTGGCATATCCTGACTTAATCGCTTAACAATAGGGTCCACCCTTAAGTCTCTTCTTAGCCCACCATAATCGGCTTTTCTGAAATCTGGGATAAGTGTCGTATTCTCTTTAGCATTCCGTGTCCATTGTATATTAAAATAAATAGATTTATGATCGCTATTTCCTAGGTGGTCACCAATCTCTACATTATTTATCATATGTTCATTGTTACTGAAAACTAAATCAAGAATATTAATACCTCTAGTCGGCGTATCTATGAATTGAAATAAAAAACTATCTTGTACTACCTCTATAAACTCTTCTGAATCGGAGTCGCCTATTTGGTGCTGCCAATCAATGTTCGGAAAATTAAAATCCCCCATAATGCACACATTGCTAAACCTTGATGCTATTTTAATTTCCTCCCATAACGATTTTCCGCCATTTCTACTCATATTAGGCGGTCTATATATAACTCCAATAACTATGGACTCACTACCTTCGTTAACCTCTACCCAAACACTTTCATTATCATTATTTAGTCTAATACCTGATTTAATACAGCTTTTTAATGTACTCCTGACAAACACTGCTATACCCCCGCCCCTCCTACTTGTTCGGTCATATTTAAACAAACTATATCCTGGAATATCAAATTCTGCTAAAAAATGCCTAGATTCTGTATTAATCCACGTTTCAGTTAGCGCTATTATGTCTATATTTTCTGTGCTAACGAGTGCTCTAAGTTCGTTCATTTTGTTACATAAACTCCTACAATTTGTATAATATACCCTCAACCTATTACTTTTATTTGCAACTAATTTTCTATTGTGTTTAGCTAACTTATTATTTCCTGTTGAACTACTAGCTCTAGACGGAAATTCTACTCTATCAGTATTCTCATCTTTACTATCAGTTACATGTGTAGTGTTATCGATACTACTATTACACATCACTATATCCGCACTATCTTGACTGATTATTTCTATTTTACTCACTGGTTTGTCACATGAAGTACCTGCTCCATATGGAGACAGTATTTTACTTACACACCCAGGTTTTTTTAACGAAACCCCGCAACAATCTTGTCGAGTGAGCTGGCCAAGGTCGAAACTCCTAGTCGAGAGAGATGTACTCCATCCTGGGCATACAGTTCATCCTTACCATAAAAGAGGGACCAGTTATCCAGGAATGGAATAGTATTTGCCTTACAATACTTCTCCAGCCGGCTATTTACACCAATAGCCCTGGAGGACCATTCCTTCCTTACCCCTCTTCTAGGCAGGATACTGTTTACCACAGGAACTCCACCTTTTTCCTTGATCCTCTCCAACATTTCCTGATACTTGGAGAGCAACTCCTCAGTCCTGCATCTCCATATTATGGTGGATTAAGACGAGCCTTAAGAGTCGATCCTATGGTTAAGCTATTAAGTGGACCCAGGTGCGCTAATGAACATACTCTCTCTCAGATACCTGTCTTAACTCAGGATAATTTGACAGCTACATATAATAATTTTATTTCTTCACTCCACAATGCGCAAAATAAATATATCCCCAAAAGAAAATTTAGATCAACACAGAACCAACCCAAATGGATGAATAATAGACTATTAGACCTTCTAGGAAAAAAGAGAGGAATATATCGAAAAATAAAGAAAGGCGAAATTCACCTACTTGCTTACTATCAGAATCTATCAAGAGAGGTTAACAAAATGTATAAGGACAGACAAAAGAAATTATGAAATCAAGATAGCCAATGACTCAAAAAATAACCCTAAGGCTTTTTACCAGCTATATAAATCTAAAGTTAGAGATAAAATAGGCCCCCTTAAAACTTCGATAGGAGAAATGACAGAAAATGATTTAGAAATGTGCAGTACATTAAATAGTCAGTTTCTATCCGTTTTCACTAATGAAAATTTGGCACAGATTCCAGAAGTCCGTAAGGTATATAGAGATAGTATAGAAAATAGGTTAAGTACGGTTACTATAAGTAGAAATGATGTGCTTAAGGAAATTGACAGACTGAAACCTCAGAAATCGCCTGGTCCCGATGAGGTATATGCCAGAGTATTAAAAGAATGCAGAGATGAGTTAAGTTACCCATTAACATTTCTTTTTAACAATTCATTAGAAACAGGTATAGTTCCAGAAGCTTGGAAGCTTGCAAATGTAGTTCCGATTTTCAAAAAAGGTGATAAATCAATAGCATCCAATTACCGTCCCATTAGTCTCACTTCAATCATAGGAAAGCTACTAGAGTCAATTATTGCTAGGAAAATGAGAAACCACTTAGAAACATTTAACTTAATCAATTCTTCTCAGCATGGATTCACACAGGGACGTTCTTGCCTTACTAATTTGCTTAGTTTTTTCTCAGAGGTATATGAAGCAGTAGATAATGACAAGGCATACGATATTATATATTTAGATTTCAGTAAAGCTTTCGACAGAGTCCCTCATGAGAGATTGATGAAAAAGGTTGAGGCACATGGAATAGGTGGGGCGTTGTTGGGATGGATTAGGTCATGGCTAATTGGTAGGAAACAGAGAGTCAGCATAAATGGTAGCAAGTCAGAGTGGGGAGCAGTCAAAAGTGGTGTCCCCCAGGGATCGGTATTAGGTCCCCTGTTGTTTCTTATATACATAAATTACCTAGATTTAGGTATAACTAGTAGGATAAGTAAATTCGCAGACGATACTAAAATGGGGAGATCAATTGATTCAGATAGCGATATAGAGTGCCTCCAAAGGGATCTAGATACCTTACATGAATGGTCAGTAAATTGGCAGATGAAGTTTAACATTGACAAATGCAAGGTATTAAAGATAGGGAAGATGCAAACAAATGTTAAATATAAACTAGCTAATTTAGAATTAGAAAATTCAGACTGCGAGAAAGATCTAGGTGTGTTTGTTAGCAATGATTTGAAGCCTAGAAAACAGTGTATAGGCGTTCGTAATAAGGCAAACAGGATTCTCGGGTTCATCTCTAGGAGTGTGAGTAACAGAACTGCTGATGTTATCTTAAAACTTTACTTGTCATTAGTGAGACCCCATATGGATCATGCTGTCCAATTTTGGTGTCCTTATTACAGAATGGACATAGATTCATTGGAGAGAGTACAGCGTAGAATGACAAAAATGATCCATAATATTAGAAATCTTTCGTATGAAGAAAGGTTGAAGAAATTAGGTTTACATTCGTTAGAGAGACGCAGAGTTAGAGGGGATATGATAGAGGTGTTCAAGTGGGTTAGTGGGATTAACAAAGTGGACATGACAAATGTACTAAAGCTCAGTGATGGTGAAAGAACTCGTACCAATGGTTTCAAATTAGATAAATTTCGTTTCAGAAAAGATATAGGCAAATATTGGTTTGGTAACAGAGTTGTAGATGGGTGGAATGGACTACCAAGTGCTATAGTGGGATCTAAAACTGTAGGGAGCTTTAAGATAAAATTGGATAAGCATATGAACGAGAAGGGTTGCGTGTGAAGGGGGATCAGCCGGGTTGGGCCAATCAGCGCTCTGCAGACCCCCATAATCCTGCGTTAATCTCTAACCGTTTTGGTAAGATGATCCTCAGGGTATTAGAGTGTTGAGCCTATAATTGGGCTTTGTAATTGATTTGGGGTTGTGTGGGACAGGGATCTGCCTTGCTTAGGCCAATCGGCTTTCTGCAGACTCCCATTTTCTTATGTTCTTATGTTCTTATGTTCTTATGTTATTGACAGTAATAATCGTATGTTACATCGCAATATGCAGGTAGCATGCAGTTATTGACAGTAATAATCGTATGTTACATCGCAATATGCAGGTAGCATGCAGTTATTGACAGTAATAATCGATTAAGTAAAATATTAACACATGGATGAAATTAATTTGTATTGCAACAGATACAATAATTGTGTAGCTATAGGTACTACTCTATATCTAACAGCTGTAATAGATTGATGATTGGGTTGTGTGAGACAGAGAGAGAGAGAGAGAGAGAGGGGGGGTCGTAGTGTATTAGCAAGGATGAGAACGCATATGTGAAGATGTGATTTAAACATTTAGGTTTTGCACCAGACTGTAAAATTTGAGGTTTAGTATGTTAAAAACACACACACACATCAAGCATATTTCCACGTACACTGGCAGATAACCGCGCACATACATTGCTATTACTACTCACATTACACACACACACACACACACACACACACACACACACATTTAAACATTTAGGTTTTGCACCAGACTGTAAAATTGGAGGTTTAGTATGTTAAAAACACACACACACATCAAGCATATTTCCACGTACACTGGCAGATAACCGCGCACATACATTGCAACACAAGTCTTCATATACACCTAGAATAACGTAGCCCAACCTAATTATTTTGGTCGTGTTTGTCCTGTCCGTCCTACTCTGCAAAGAAACTCAAAGATACAACACACGCATGTTCATCTCCTCCTCCAACTCCCTTCCTCACCTCCTACTACCTCCCCTGTCCCCTTTCATGTTTCGAGCTATTACTTAACACCTTAAGAGCGGCCTATGCGGTTTATTTATATGTACCGCCCAGCGGGGTGTTTTTAGCCAAAATAGGGCTGTTTACGTGATCATTTTCATGCCTAAATAAGACCCAGAACGTAAAACAAGTATCTATCCCTGAAAGGGCATACACAGAGCTTTCGAATGACACCATAACGATCCTTTTATGATGGCTAGTCTTCTTGCAATAACCGTGCAACGCGAGTGCAAAAAGCATGTAATTAGGCACTTTCCCCATACAATTCCGTATATAGCGAGTGAGAGAGGGAGGAGGGAGGTGGGATTCATGTCAGTAGGTTCGCCGCGGTGGTCTGGAGCAGTCATACGCTCGCTACTCTCCTGCCACCACTTGTCTCTCTCTCTCAGCAACATTACGTGCTGAAATTGCCACTCGACCTATGTCGAGCACCGCCACATAGTCCAGCTTTATTTAACTCGACTTATGTTGCTCGCCGCTAATTAAGGGTTAAAGTAATAAATATCAATTATTTTTTATTTTTTTTTCTATGTGAATGAGGGAGACAAAAGGCATAACTGCCTGCAGCGAGTGCCTCCCCCAGATTTCAAAGAGTGACAGGGCCGAAATTAAGGGACGTTCGAGCTATAATGCCTGGACACACGGAGTTTGAAGCAATTTAAGTCATAGGAAGAGGGAAAGACTGATTCTGGGAGAGAGTTCCAGAGCTCAGCAGTTGAATAGAAGAAAGTCGAGAATAGCATTTCACTCTGGGGTTGGAGAGTTGCACAGAGTAGGGGTGGGACTGTGTTGCAAGGCGGGTACTATGCACCCTACGTAGAGGAGGTGGTATACATTGGGAAAGCTCCGAGGAACACTGATTATTGTAGTAGCGATAGAATAGCGAGAGAGATACAACATTGCGGTGAAGAGAGAGAGATTGCAGAGAGTGGGGAGAGGACGGGAGTTAATGATACGAAAGGCTTTCCTTTCTACTTTATCTTGGAGTGCAGTGTGAGAGGATCCTCCCCACACATGCAAACAATACTCAATACAAGGATGCACTGTGCCCCTGTACAGAGCAAGAAGCTGAGCAGGGGTAAAGAACCCCTTGAGGCGGTTGGACACACCCAGCTTCTGGGAGGCTGCCTTAGCGAGACTGGTAATATGGCCTTTCCAAGTGAGAGCAGAAGAAAAAGAGACACCTAGAACATTGAGAGAAGATGAAGGGTTGATTTTTGTATTGTTGAAGAATAAGGGATAGTCCTCTGGAGGTTCCTGACCGGTAGTAAGATGGATAAATTTAGTTTTGGAAGCATTAAATGCAACAAGGTTTTCTCTACAACAATTGGAAATAGTAGCTAGATCAGAAGATAAGTATTTTATGGCTTCATTACGTTTACTTTTGAGGGACTGCTGGCTGGGGCGTTTTGGAAAACTAATTGAGTGGTGTAAGGTAGAGTCGTCTGCATATGAATGGATGGGACTGGATGTACAGTTGAGAAGATCATTTATGAAAATTAGAAAGAGAATAGGAGATACGACAGAACCCTGAGGAACACCGGAGTTGATAGGATGAGGAAGTGAGCGATGGCCGTCCACATCCACAGCTATGGTACGGCCGGAAAGGAAATTAGAGACAAAGGCACAGATGGAGGGACAGAAACCGAAGGAGGGCAGTTTGGAAATTAAAGATTTGTGTCAGACTCTATCGAAGGCTTTCGATATGTCTAGTGCAACAGAAAAAGTCTCACCGAAGTCCCGAAAGTTGGATGACCAAGAGTTAGTAAGATATGAAAGAAGATCACCAGTAGAGCGACCCTTAACCCAGGAGCTGCGTGAAGACTCTTAAGAGTTTCCCCGGGCGACTGCGGGAAGACTCTTAAGATCCTGGGCCTAAAAAAATCCATTTTAAACACCCCCAAAAAACTTGAACCCTTTTTTTTTTGTTTTTTTTTTTTTTTGCCCCTGGGCCATGCCAAATATCACTCCTCCACATTCCCTACTTCCCCACTTCCCCCCCCCCCCCTCCTTCAATTATCACCTATTTTCCCTGTTATTCCCTTATTCTGTGGTCTATTTTTGTGCTAACATTAGCGAGTTGCAAGCAGGGCGTTGTCATCAGTGTTACCAAGCGTGGGAATTAGGGGAGAAATCAGGAAGAGAATTGAGAGGTACCTCCAGTGTCTCTCAAAGCTTCGTGAGTGGAAGGTTGGCTCACACTCACTCACACACACACTCGCTTTTATTTCGCGATTTTGACCAGCCAATCACTGTTTCCACTTGTTTTATTGTTGTAACTGGTTAATATCTTCATACTAATGGTAAACTAGGCACATATGAATAAGTATTAACGATATTTATGGTAAAATAACGATGTTAGTGATGGGAACAGCTCAAATACGTGCGCACAGGCGTGTAGTGTCTCATACCCCCCATGCGCAGCGGAGAGGTTAAGGAAGCCATACTGGCGATCTGAGAGCAGATTATGAGAAGAGAAATGCTTAAGAAATTTGGAAGCAAGAATAGTTTCCAAAACTTTAGAGATACAAGAGATGAGAGCAATTGGACGATAGTTGGAGGGTTGAGAGCGGTCACCCTTCTTTGGGACAGGTTGAATGAGAGCAAACTTCCAGCAAGAAGGAAGGACATTAGAGGAGAAACAGAGACGAAAGAGTTTGCCTAGGAAAACCTAGGCCTGTGCCTAGGCCTGTGCACGAAAGCAAATTTTTTAAGTACAACAGGAGGAACACCGTCCGGACTGTACGCCTTCTTAGTATTAAGCCCAGAGAGGGTAGAAAGTACATCTTTAGAAGAGATTAGGATATTAGGCATATTAGGATATTAGGATATTAGAGAGGGGGGTGGAGAGGGAGGAATAGCACCGGAATCATCCAAGGTAGAGTTTCTGGCAAATGTTTGAGCAAAGAGTTCAGCTTTGTCAGAGGAAGAAGTGATGGTTGTGCCATCAGAGTGGAAAAGGGGAGGGAAAGACGAGGAAGAGAAGTTGTTGGAGAGGTTTTTGGCTAGATGCCAGAAAGCTTGGGAAGAGCTAGAGTTGGATAGTTCAGTGCATTGATTATTGATGAAAGAGTGCTTGGCAAGTCGAAGAACAGATTTGGCTTGATTCCGGGCAGAAACATAGGAAGAATGAGATTCTTGAGTTTTAAGGTGTCGGTACCGTTTGAATGCTTCCTCCTTATTGTGGACAGCAGTAGAACAAGCGTGAGTAAGCCAAGATTGTTGTACATTGGACTATATTCCTGTCATGTCGTTCAACTTGCATATATTTTTACATAGGGGAATAGACGAGGGACAAAAAAATAAATAAATAAAATAATTGAAGACAAAATCCATGACATGCTTCGTTCATGAGAAATATTATGCTTACTTAACCTTGCTGATTATTATTTAAATTGGTATTTATGTAAACTACCCTATTTGAACCTAATATATCTTAATCTAGCTTAACCTTGTCTAAATAACCTAACGTAATCTAATATATCCTATATTATACAAACCTAAGTTCATAAAGATATTACATGAAAATTATGAATATATTGATTATGAACATGCTATTATTGATGCAGAATCTTGAGAGTAATGAACAATCGACCGCGCCAAATAGCTTTTACCATATACTAATGCAGTGTTATTGTTTGAGGTCATTTTTTATGAAAATGTTGCCCCACGGAGAGTAAGAACATAAGAACATAAGATAACAAGGAAAATGCACAAGGCCATGCGGCCCACACGAGGCGGCTCCCATCCACACCCAGCCCATATAATCCATATGGAAATTCGAGAGATATTATCTTAACTCGAGATATTTGGGTGTAGTTGTCACCTGTGTGTCAATTCATTAAGACTCCTTTTGAGCTTCACAGACATTTTCTCCTGGATTAACTCAGGTCAACAAGGACTGTACTGGAAGAATGCAGGTGCCAAGTACAAACGTCTTGCTCCAGTTGCCATGTATTACTTAACCCGTGGAGCCCCGGCTAGTTTTGTAATGTTTGCGCACCAGAACCCGGCCGGTTTTCAAAAAATGGTTTTATTCCAGAAACAATAGCGAATGGGTTAGGAATGAAGGAAAAACCACGAAAAACCGCTCTAAAAGCTTAAAAAATGGTCCTACAGAGCCCCCGAAAACGGATTTTACAAGAGTAAAAAATTGAAGGCAATTATCCCAAAAAAACAGGTTATTGCGCGCTCGCGCGCACGCACGTGGACTTTGAGAGTTTTCAACCATCGGCACGGTTGCGTGGGATACGTACACAGTTCCCTTACATATCTGAGCCCTCTTGAGTGGCTACATCTGAGGTTACGGTCGGCGCAATTAGGGTGACGCGTCAGGCGCGTCTCTGGGGCTGTGCGTTACATACATCGCCGACGCGTCAGACGCGTCGCTGGGGCTGTACGGGTTAAGTATGCCAACATTATCTTCACCAGTGGAACGACTATTTTCAGTTACTGGCAAGATATTTCCACCTGAGCGTAACAGGCTAAGTTTGAAACTTTAATCTTCTGCAAATTGAATGAGTATGCTTGATTACTATGACCAATATAGTCTTGGGGGTACCTGAATCTGTCTCATACAGGTATCTTAACCCTTAAAGAGCGGCGCCCGGCTATAGCCGGGTACCAATTTGCAGCAAGTTAGGAGCATTATTATGGCTTTTAAAGGGTTAAAATCGAGTGTAAATGGCCGGGAGTGCAGCGGGCCACACGTCCGACACCCAGGGCCTACCGCCGCCCACTGACTCACCCTCCATGTGTTCTCGAGAGGCCGGCAGTGTAGCCAGTAGTGAGCATAGCTGGGAAAAATATACCACTATACGCTAAACTCCCATGTTACTGGTACCACTGTATGAGAACCACGAGTGCTACGTAGCTCGTTCTGGTCTCATTTTGAAGCTTTTAGCGCCTAGTTTTTTGCTGAATACATTTCTTTTCATGCAGATACTTGATTTATCATTCAGGAGGGCCTGAATATGCCCAAATAAGCCCAAAACCCCCCGCTAGACGAGGGTTAATTAGTTGTTAGTTGGCTTGACAGATAAATTAGCTGTACACAAATAACTATTTTGTTGATAACTATTATATTGTACCTGTTTACTACGGAAGGTCCGACTTAAGCTGAAGAAATCGACTAACATTGCCTGGAATATCATAATTATAATTATTGTATTAAAGAACAGTTCAAACTTAGTTTATGACTACAGTGCATCAATTCCTTCCTAGGTCGAGTAATATAGTTTAAAATTTGTGAAAATATAATACGATACGGGGTCAAAGGTTGAGTGAGAATTTTGAAGAACGAAAGAAGATGTTCTGGAAGGAGGTAAATAAAGTAAGGAAAGGAGGACAAAAGAGGGAAGACTCAGTGAAAGATGAAAATGGAGAATTACTAGTGGAACCAGTTGAAGTGAGGAAAAGATATGCCGAGTATTTTGAATCTTTGTTAAATACAAGAGATGGAAGAGAAGTAGTGATTGAAGCAGAGGTGGATGGAGATAGGTTACCCAGGCCACCCAGGTGGCAGGGAATGAATGAAAGGATTGAGGAAAATGAGGTGAAAGAAGCAGTGAAACAAATGAGAGCGGGAAAAGCAGAAGGTTTGGATGGTATTGCTGTGGAGTGTATAAAGAAGGGTGGAGATGTGATAATAGATTGGTTGGTGAGACTTTTCAATGTGTGCTTTGCTGTGTCAATGGTACCAATAGACTGGAAGAGTGCATGTAGTGTGCCGTTGTACAAGGGGAAGGGAGATCGGCAGGAGTGTTCAAGATATAGAGGTATTAGTTTATTGTCAGTGGTTGGAAAGCTGTATGGCAGGGTGTTGATAGAAGGGATAATAAAGTGTACGGAAGTTGCAATAGGAGAAGAACAGTGCGGTTTTAGGAGGGGAAGAGTGTGCGTGGATCAGATGTTTGCAGTAAGAAAGTTATGCGAGAAGTATTTAGAAAAGCATAAGGAGATATTTTGGGCATTTATGGACTTGGAAAAAGCATATGATCGTGTGGACCGTGAAGCAATGTGGAAGGTGTTAAGGATTTATGAAATAGGAGGAAATTTGTTAGAAGCAGTTAAGAGTTTTTATTTTTTATTTTTTTAAGAGACAATGAACGGAGGAAGGAAAAACACAGATAAAACAAAAAGGTCCATGTGCCTAAAGGCATCCTCCATTCATAAAATGTTTGTAACAACTGGATTTAAACATTTGTTGATTGTAAGTTTGTGGAAAGCAATTCGAGGGAAGTGAATTCCAAAGAGTAGTAGCTCTGGGGATAAATGAATTCTGATAAGCAGAAGTTCTGCATTGTGGAGGAGAAAGTGTAAATTCATGGGCGCTCTCAGCTGCCCTAGTTCTACGGGGAAAGATGTGGAGAGGCGGCACAATTGAAGCAAGTTCCTCGGAACAATTGCTGTGAAAATATCTGTAGAATAATGCAAGGGATGCAACGTTTCTTCGTATGGCTAATGTAGGAAGGTCCTGTGTGATTGCAGGGTTATTGATTAATCTAATAGCTTTATTTTGAATTTTGTCCAACTGCCTCAATGCAACCACTCCACTTCCACCCCACAGAGGTGAACAGTAATCCATCTGAGAGCGCACATGACTTTTATATATTACGGCCAACTGCTCGTCAGTGAAGAATTCTCGAACTCTGTACAGGAGTCCCAGTTTTTTAGAGGCATTCTTAGCAATGCTTCTAACATAATGTGTCCAGCTCAAGTTAGTAGTTAATGTTACACCGAGAATGTCAATACTAGGGGAAGTGGGAATATTTACATCATTAAAAAATATATGGGAGTCAGTGAGATTCTGTCGGTTAGAAAATTGAATGTACTTGGTTTTCTGTGCATTAAAGGAAACTAGATTCTCTTGTCCCCATTCATTAATTCTAGAAAGGTCCCGGTTCAGAGAAATTGCAGTGTTTATTTTTGAATTTATAAGATCGGGTTGGGTGAAAGAATTGGTAAATGTGAAGGAACTGTGGAGTGTTGAGTCATCTGCGTAGGAATGTATTGGATTATGAGTGGTAGATATGAGATCATTGATATGAATGAGGAACAGAGTTGGGGCCAAAACTGATCCCTGGGGAACACCAGCATTTATTGAGTGAAATTGAGAATAAAGGCCATCTACCATTACACGTATTTTTCTGTTATGAAGATAAGAAGAAATTAGTGGAACTAATGATGCAAGGCCGTAGTGTGACATCTTCGACAATAAGGATTGATGCCAGACTCTATCAAATGCCTTTGATATATCCAGTGCTATTGTATGTGTTTCACCATGTTGGTCTGTAGCTTGGTTGATTTGATGCGTAAGAAGGCAAAGAATGTCTGCAGTTGATCGACATCGTCTAAAACCATATTGCCTATCACTGATTAATTTATTATTCTCCAGATGCTTAATTATGTGATTATTTAATATAATTTCAAAAACTTTGCCAAGAGTGGAAGTTATAGCTATTGGTCTGTAGTTTGATGGATCTGAAGAGGCACCTTTTTTAGGAACTGGATGGATGTTTGCTTCTTTCCAGGGTACTGGGAAGCATGTTGAAGGGAGCAGAGCATGTGTGAGAGTAGGAAATGGTGAGTTGAGTGAATGGTTTGAGGTAAAGGTAGGTTTGCGACAGGGTTGTGTAATGTCACCATGGCTGTTTAATATGTTTATGGATGGTGTGGTGAGGGAGGTGAAAAGGAGAACTATGGGAAGAGGATTGGGTTTAGTAGGGAAGAATGGTAGAGATTGGGAGTTGAATCAGTTGCTGTTCGCTGATGACACAACATTGGTGGCGGATTCTGATGAGAAACTGCAGCGGGTAGTCAAAGAGTTTGGTGTGGTTTGTGGAAGGAGGAAACTGAAGGTGAACATCAATAAAAGTTAAGTAATGGTGTGTAATAGGGGAGAGCATAGGGTGAATCTAGATGTGAGGCTGGATGGGGAAATATTGGAACAAGTAGAGTGTTTTAAATATCTAGGAGGAACGATAAGCAGGAGTGGAGGTATGGAAGTGGAGGTAAAACAGAGAGTGTGTGAAGGAAGGAAGGTTTTCGGAGCAATGGGAAGTATGTGGAAGACGAGAAATCTCGGAGTGAAAGTAAAAAGTACACTGTATCAAGGAATTGTTGTGCCAACAGTGATGTATGGGGCTGATACATGGGCTCTGAAGAAAAAGGAGAAAAGAGGGCTGGATGTGATGGAGATGAGCTGCTTGAGAAGTATGTGTGGAGTTACTCGTAGAGACAGATTGAGGAATGAAGAGATACGTAGGAGAGTGGGGCAGCAGGAACATTTGTCAGCCAGAGTGGACAGAAGGGTGCTGAGCTGGTATGGTCATGTTGAACGAATGGGAGATGAAAGGCTTACAAAGAGAATATGTGAGTCAGGTACAAGGGGAGATAGAAGGGCAGGAAGACCCCCATTGAGATGGAGAGACTGTGTAAGAAAGGCTTTGGATGATAGAGGAATGACTATAGATCAGGCAGGGGAAGTGGTGGTGGACAGGAGTGAATGGAGAATGCTTGTGAATAGTTGAGTGAACACGTGGTCATTTGGAGTAAGGGGTCGGGCGCAAGTTGGACTAGATAATAGTCCATCAGGCGCCTGGCCCGGGGAGACGATTAATATGAAGGGTGCGCCTGGAAGTGTGGTGGGAGGGCTTGTGGCTTTGGCTCCGCTGCATGTCTGCCTGCCGAGATCGGAACCTCTCCGGGTGGTCGGGGCCGGGGGAGTGCTGGAGCGACCTTGGTGACCCTGGTCTCTGGGTCTTCTCCTGGGTGACCTGGATGTGTGTGAGTTTGTGTTTTTATCTGTGTTTATTTGTTGTTTTATGTTGTTTTTGTGTTTTCCCTGTTCTTGCTCTGTCTTGAGTCGGCTACCCCCAAAATGGGGATTGGGCCTGAGCATATAGATAGATAGATAGATAGATAATACGAAACTATACTAAATTGGTTAACAAAATTGACTGTGAGAGACTTTTCCTGAGCGTAATATAATTTGTTTATGTCCAACTGAATAGAAGAATGCAATGTATAATCATATGGAAGGATTTACTCGAGTTTTTAACTTCTTTATAAAAGGAGTCATTCCTAGCCTTAATAAAACTGCCTAATGTTATCCAGAATATATTTATGACGTTATTTTCATCTATCTATCTACCTATCTATTGCCTGACGCCGTGATCTCCGAGGGGGTGAAGAGGTTAATATGGAAAACATCTATTTTATTAGACTGTCATCTTAATACAAGAGGAAAATCCCCATCAAATATAGTAATCCTGACTAATTGCAGTAAAATCGGTAAAATAATATAACCAGATGATAAATGCACAACATTAGTAAAAGTTAATTGATTAACTTAACCGATTAAGCTAGAAAATTAACTTAACTAAACTAGTTAATTTGACTAAATGTGTTAACTTAACTTAACTTAGTTGATGAAATTTTAAAATAACTTAACAAGTTAATTTGTTCAGTTAATTGACCCATCTCTGATACATATATTCCAAGGATGAATGTAAGGGTAAATAATATAGCAAATTAAATATAATCAATGTTATTATACACAGGTAATTTATAGTGTATAAATAATATTATTACACCTGGAGTACACTGCAACAAATACCTATTATTACACCTGGAATACACTGCAACAAATACCTATTATTACACCTGGAATACACTGCAACAAATACCTATTATTACACCTGGAATACACTGCAACAAATACCTATTATTACACCTGGAATACACTGCAACAAATACCTATTATTACACCTGGAATACACTGCAACAAATACCTATTATTACACCTGGAATACACTGCAACAAATACCTATTATTACACCTGGAATACACTGCAACAAATACCTATTATTACACCTGGAATACACTGCAACAAATACCTATTATTACACCTGGAATACACTGCAACAAATACCTATTATTACACCTGGAATACACTGCAACAAATACCTATTATTACACCTGGAATACACTGCAACAAATACCTATTATTACACCTGGAATACACTGCAACAAATACCTATTATTACACCTGGAATACACTGCAACAAATACCTATTATTACACCTGGAATACACTGCAACAAATACCTATTATTACACCTGGAATACACTGCAACAAATACCTATTATTACACCTGGAGTACACTGCAACATATACCTATTATTACACCTGGAATACACTGCAACAAATACCTATTATTACACCTGGAATACACTGCAACAAATACCTATTATTACACCTGAGAAACACTGCAACAAATACCTATTATTACACCTGGAATACACTGCAACAAATACCTATTATTACACCTGGAATACACTGCAACAAATACCTATTATTACACCTGGAGTACACTGCAACATATACCTATTATTACACCTGGAATACACTGCAACAAATACCTATTATTACACCTGGAATACACTGCAACAAATACCTATTATTACACCTGGAGTACACTGCAACAAATACCTATTATTACACCTGGAATACACTGCAACAAATACCTATTATTACACCTGGAATACACTGCAACAAATACTTATTATTACACCTGGAGTACACTGCAACAAATACCTATTATTACACCTGGAGTACACTGCAACAAATACCTATTATTAGTTTAAACCTTTCGTTGTTCGGGTTAACCCCTTCTGTACCAATGTCATCCTTTTATTTATATTCTGGCAACTATTAGACGATTTCACTCAGCTTAGGAAGGATGACTACCAATTCAATGTCTGCAGACTATCTCAATTCATTCTTTTTAGCTACTATATATATCATTCATAAGCTTTATAAAATCGTCTAAATTAAGCGAGAATATATTGCAAAAAACGTCGCTGGTACAGAAGGGGTTAATATTAGACAATTTGATGTAGCTTCGGAAGGATCTCTAGGAATGAAATTGGTAGAAACGCTCGTTTCGTAGAAACGTAGCGTTTCTACCAATTTCATTAACTCTCTATCTCCAATAATGTTTTCATGAACTAAACAAAGTCCTCTCTTAAGGGGGAAAAGCTATATTTATTGGTCAACTTATTTGTATATATTGTATATTATGTGTATATATTGTATATTATGTGTATATATTGTATATTATGTGTATATACTGTATATTATTTGTATATATTGTATATTATGTGTATATACTGTATATTATTTGTATATATTGTATATTATGTGTATATATTGTATATTATTTATATATATTGTATATTATGTGTATATATTGTATATTATTTATATATATTGTATATTATGTGTATATACTGTATATTATTTGTATATATTGTATATTATGTGTATATATTGTATATTATTTATATATATTGTATATTATTTGTATATATTGTATATTATTTGTTTAGTTTCATCCATAAACCTCCATCAACTTAAAACAATACATACAATATATATATATATATATATATATATATATATATATATATATACTGTATATATATATATACTGTATATATATATATATATATATATATACTGTATATATATATATATATATATATATATATATATATATATATATATATATATATATATACAGTATATATATACAGTATATATATATATATATATATATATATATAGAATAATACAAAAATAAAACAATAAAACTCCCCAAGATCCCCCTTCAAGGTAAATTTATAAATGTGTCTACATAAAAATGAACACATTTATCTCTAAAGGGGATTGTGGGGATGTTTTTTTTAAGCTTGATGGAGGTCTAGTGAGCAAACTAATATATAAATATTTAAATAAATATACCAAAAAATATACCCTACCCACCTTAATATTCAGTCGGTACATTATTGTGTCTATTACCTGGTGCTGCTCTTGTTGTTGTTGTTTGTGCATCTGCTTGTTGTTTCTGTTTCTCTTGTTATTGCCTCTGCTGTGTCTGCTGTCCTCTGACCCTTCTGTTTATGCTAGTTGTTTCTGCTTCTCTTGTTACTGTGTCTGCTGTCCTCTGACCCTTCTGTTTCTGCTTCTCTTGTTACTGTGTCTGCTGCCCTCTGGTCCCTTTTGTTTCTGCGTGTCATCACAACGTCTGAACAATAGACGTAACCCCTTCTGTTCGGGCGACGTCTTTTTAATATCATTATAACTTTATTTACACGATTTTGTGCAGCTTAAGAAGGATCTGTGGTAGTTCAAAGGATTAAATGAGATAGTCTGCTGTCTTTTAATTATTAGGGGTTAACCCAGCATATTGTGTTGGTCGCCAGTTCTCTCCGTCACTGCACCTGTTAACCCTTTCAATATCCGATGATGCATTTCTCTTTCGGATTTTTCACTGTCAAAGGGTTATTTTTTTAGTGTTATGCTCTTTGATGCATAGAGTTCCTTACTAAGCTGAATATAATCGTGTAGGGTTAGCCAATATAATAATTATGAAAAGGACACCACCGCATTGAAGATTTTACTCCCAAAAGACACTAAAGTCCTCCTCCCTCTTCCGACATGCCAGGTTCACTTTACACGACTTGAGTCTCTCATCCCACACCTCACATTCCCCAGGGCATGCCAGTACAGGACCACTGATCCTTTCTTGAGGTTTATGGTTGTACGGAGGAGCACCGCTAGATGTCATGACCAAAGCCAAGCCACAACAGAGAACACTAACTTGGACATTTAGGCCAAATATCAGCACAAAACACAACTTATGGGTTTTGGTTGTAGTAGATTTGGGGAACGCAGATAATTAGAGTGTTTGGAAAATGTTGAAGGAATGGTGATCGCTCAGGATAATGGTCTTAACGTACGTTCTAAAGCCAAGGAGACGCAGTGGAGGTGTTACGATCGTGAACGGCAAAACACCACTGAGAGGGTCGTAGATGTTGTCAAATGTGTTGCACGTAAGTGAGCTAGATTGAAGTCTAAAATGCGCTAGAAATGCGCTAGGGAAATTTCGTCTCCTCCCCTGCATAAAGATCGAACATGTTTCACAGAAGTTACATATATTCTCAGGTCACTGAGTTGTGCTGTTATTTCGCATTTACAGAACGAACTAAAAGCCTTAGTCTTGTCTTTTTGTAAAGGTTTAAGCCAATCTTCTAACTCTGGATTGGATGTTCAGCTATTTCTGAAGGTCTACATTAATTGACTTCTTTCTGATCGTTAATCGAGCATTTATTCAACTAGGCTGAATGTAACTGAATGCACTACATTTGAATGTTTGCACTTTGAAGCCAAGTTGAGTTAACTAACCGGAATGCGGCAGCCGTCCGGTCACCCCGAACATTATGACTGACATGTTTATTATGGACCAGTTGTTTTATAGTCACAATTATACTGAGCTTTAATTATATATAATTACAGTCTCAAGAATTAGGATTTATACGATTAATGATAACAAATATACCACAATGATACCAATTTTGAAAAGTTATTGGATATACTGCATCCTACTAAAACCAAGAATAATGTATAAGTGTAAAATAGCAACATTAGTTTAAAACAATGATTACGAAATAGGAAAAACAAATGCCAATCCGGGAATCCTAATCCTGTTAATTTCGTGTGTAACCTAAAGTATACGATTAGGATTTTTCTAGCTTATATTTATGCTTATTTACTTATGATTATGGCATTTATGCTTATTTACTTTTGATTATGGCATTTATGCTTATTTACTTATTAAAATGCCCCAGAACGAGAAGCCCACCACAGAAGCCACGAGCGAACACCACACAGAAACACCCGGAAGAAAGGTCCACAGAACGAAAGGACCAGCTGACCGAGCCAGCCATTTCAGACAGGCCCAAGCCCGCAGGGCTAAACAGCTCCAGGACACACCCATTTACCTTTTCTAAACTGACCATTTTCCACACCTCACGTACACTAACCCCCTCGTGTCCTACACTCCTAACTACAAAGATGATGAACAGGAATATACATTCATATTAAAAACACCCATGCCCTGTCCCGACGTTGAGCCAATGCCAACACATCAGACAGCCATAATTATATCTATGTATGTTCTTACATCCGAGAAGTAGATGTTATATATCTTAGAAGTTCAAACACCCACGCTTGTCCCTAGACCTCGTATATCATTTTCCATGACGAGTATAGATATATGTAACCCGTGCTCAGTCGCCCCTTGCATTGTTCCTCTAGTAACTAAGTCTATAATATTAACTGCCACCAGCATTGATGCGACATAGCGGCACTGTCCTTGTGTCGTATTGTGCCAAGTACAGATCAACCAGGTTTCATCACCTTATTAGGACGACGACTATAATGTCATCGTTCATCGATGTATGCAATCCTTAGGTTAAGTATTTTTATCCGCCATTGTGTTCACCTTTTTCCATTTACTTTCCACAATTGTCATACGTCTTCCCCTTGCCTCCTTCGTATCCACAGTCCACACTACGCCAATTTACTTCGTGTCTTACACCTCTTACCCCAACCAGAGATTATATAAGATAACCTGGTTACCAGTATCTGTCATAAGTACCCCGAAACAATAACTAAGTACCCCTACGAACTGCCGCTGTTGTTGATATTTATATTTAATAGAAAACGCAGTTCCCAGGGCCAACTAATAGTATCCATAACCCTCGGACTGATCACATAACTCTATCTTTTCCAGACTCATATACCACCCCATAGTTGCATTCCCCGGTAGCATTTGGCTACTGCCTTTTCAAACTTCCATATCAATTGTAGCCTAATGCCGCCCAGGGACCTTAGGGACAAAATTTCCCTGTAGCCCTTGAACTCTCCCCCCCCCCTCTCATTAAGACACCCGCGCTTCTCGACTCTTGTCCGACCTAGCCTCTCTCTCATACCTCTTGAAGATCCTTGAATTGTCCGTTGCTAACGCTCTCCAACCTTTTATATATATACTCCTATCCAGCCTACCTTCACTTAGTAGGCCAGAACAACATTAGAACTTTACTAGCCCCTTGCATGCCATCTATTCTCTTACAACACATTCACAACCCTGCACCCAATGGTCGTCGGTGCGAGGCTAGCCGCCCCGCCAGTAACTAACTTCTATTGCCATACTTCCAGATAAATGTGGCAGAGTTAGCAACCCAGTCTCCACCACATCCAGCAAACCCTACAATTAACAACCAGCCGAGTAAAACCAGCTAGCTAAGGCACCTTCGGTTTTGGTATTAAAGACACCCACATCTGTCTCATACACAGAGGGTTATTACAAACACTGGTGATATGGCAAGCCCTAGCCACAGCCGCCGGACGACTATCACAGAGAGAGGGCGCCCAGCTCCCCCTTTTTGCCCACCCGAGGAGGGAGACCCCCACCCCCGCGGAGGTATACCTGGCCCCTGTTTTGACTTTCGAGTCATTGCCAGGTAGCACAGGAATTCTTCCTATCAATGAACTAACCATGAATGACTAACACCTTTACTAACCTCTATTAACTCACAATAAACCATTTACCTTTCTTGCATGCTCTGATCACTAAATTAGCACCTCAGCTATACCATAGAATGAAGATTGAACAATCTAGAGAGACGCTCCTATCACAGCTGTCCCCATCCTCCTCGCAAAGTAGATCCAGTCTCTCTCCCCTAAATACGTCCAGTATAGCCAAAATAGTACCTCTTACTAAGGCTCAGTTATATGAAAATATAAAGGCTTCCTATCGCCCTGTGCCACAACAGTAAATACCATCTTACCTAGTCCCCATATCTATTGAGAGCTCAATTAAGTCCATAAGACTCGAGATCCCTACTGTCTACAGGGTCCAGAACCGAGCCTATAAATCTAACTCCCGCCCCCAGTCAAATCAGTTGAAAGCTAGACACCAACCAGGGGTCACTACCCTGCAGTTAACTTCTAGCTCTGCCCTTGTGTTGTTCCGGAGTGAGATCCCAGAGCCGGCAGACTCCGTGGCAGATTTGGATAGAAGGACCTGCCCACGTATTGAAGAACTTCACACATATGGCCCCCCTGGACGGCCGCGGAACCAGTCGTTAGCCCCCAACATCATGGACGCAAGATAACCAGGACCAGACCCATCAGATACTACCCAAGATTCCCTTTAGCAGTACTACATATTACTGTGCTGTTTAGAGATTCACTAATTAATATTTCTACGAAGTGGCTAAGACCTTGCCCAGTGTAACTCATACTTAACCATTCCATTTGGGACGTACTAAGCGATCAGTGCTCTTTAATTAACAGGCGACCTTGACTCTCGTAATTACCTTATTCAGATATTAAAACTCTAGTGATATCTAACGTTCGCCCACTGATTTGCGTTCTATGTATTTCTGAGACAAGGATATAAAACTTAGATCAGTACCCCCTGAGGTTACTAGAATTCCCGTGCTCTAAAATACGTGTGTCTAATCTAGTCTGTGAACTACTACTTGTGCACCAGAGCTACCAGTAATAAATCTAACAGTGAATATGAATCTATAAGTAACATTGATGGTCTTCGGTATATAAACCTGTGAAATCAAAGCCAGTGATCAGAAGATTAATACCTGAACGTTGGAAGTGGGAGACTAGGCTCCATCCAGATCCACTTATGCTAGTGTTGTTCAATTCTATTATATTGTCTTACACAAGTATTCTGCAGTGGTATATCAATAAACGTGATCAGGTAACTTGCTACCATGTGTTTCTTTGTGTTCTCTATTCCTCATATCTTGTATTGTGCATGCAGCCTTATATACCCAGTCAATTTAGAACTCACATTACCCAAGTTAAACCTGTAGAAAAACAGGGCATAACATTGGCGGCAGCGGTGGTTCTTGATTCGGATAAAAGGTTGCATTACACTGCAAGTTTGGAACAGTAGAAGCATGGCAACATCGCGAAATCTTCAGCCACTCGCACACATTCCCAAGTATGATGTAAACACGTATGATATCACCAGTTACTTAGACATAATAAAGCCAGTGTACGATGTGGTACTTCATAATGACCGCAAAAAAATCGCGTGGGCAATTTTGCATATCATAAAGTTGGGAGAAGCCGTTTCCCAACTTGTTGATAAGCCTACCTTTCAAGAATTTATTCACCAAATGGTGACACAGGATACGCCAGAGAGTACCTGGAACCAGTTTCGATCCTTCGTGATCCGGACCTTAGATCCACTTTTGGGTTCCCCCGTCGCCCCCAAAATAATAAAAGTCGGCGAGATCAAGTATGAAGGGGATATAAATGTGACCCTCATACAACTCTACAGATACGTGAGGACCACGTATAGCTATGAAGATTACGACCAACAAAATGAACTCTTATTCACCGCATTGCTAAACATCCTCTCACCCCACATCACCGCCCATCTCGACCCGTATGGCTTATTCGAAGAACATATGCTCTCCATCAGAGAAGAATGCCTACGCAGTTCGATGAATCCCCTATCCAACCCTTCAGCCCCTATCCAAGACTCCGTGCACCCTTCCAAAATGACTTCCGGTGAAAGTCCAACCCCAGTGCACTCTTCCTTGCCTCTATCCTCTCTGACCATCCCTAAATTTTCCCCTGCCCAGCCATCTACCAACGATCATCTTCCATCAATTGTGTTACCCCATAAACCCCATCCTTTTTCTATGCATGTCAAACAAACCCACCAACCCCAGATAACCTCTAACCAGACCGTGACTGCCACCAAGAAGATTCCCAAAATTCGTCCTGTTAACAACCCCAAATCAATACATCAGTCCTCTACCAATAACCCCTGTTCGACACCTAACTCTCCCCCCACCAACCCTCCGCAGCCCCCCCAACAAGCCCCGTATTCTAGCTATGCCTACCTATGTAGGCCTACCACAACATATTTTCCCCATGACCCCAGAAATGTTCAGCTATCTCCCCACCAACAAAATTTCCCTTGTGACAGTTTTCAGTCAGTAGCTCCCTTCCACCCCCACACAATTCACACCCCTAGAAAACTTCGAAACCCCACACTTGACTCGCCCTCTCATGCCAAACAAACTCACCAGTCCCAGATAACCTCTAACCAGACCGAGACTGCCACCAAGAAAATTCCCCAAACTCGTCCTGTTAACAACCCCAAATCCGTACATCACTCCTCCCTCAATAACCCATGTCGTATGCCTAACTCTGCCCCCACTAATCCTCCCCAGCCCCACATAACCTTTAACCAGACCGAGACTAACTCCAAGCAAATTCCCCAAATTCGTCCTGTTAACAACCCCAAATCAATACATCAGTCCTCTACCAATAACCCCTGTTCTACACCTAACTCTTCCCCCACCAACCCGCCGCAGTCCCCCCAACAAATCCCGTTTCCTAACTCGCTCACCTCTCACCACCCTGACCCTCCCACACGCGCCGTTAATCCTCCCCTCACGCGTGACGACCTAGCGACCCAACCATGTTCCCCCCCTTCCCCCAGAAATGCTCAGCTATTTCCCCACCAACAAAATTTCCCGTGTGACAGTTTTCCGTCAGTAGCTCCCTTCCACCCCCCCACAATTCACACACCTAATAAACTTCAAAACCCCACACTTGACTCACCCCCTCATGACAGACAAACCCACCAATCCCATATAACCTCTAAACAAACCGTCACTGCCACCGACACACCCCACCACTCTGATCCTCCCACACGCGCCGTTAATCCCCCCCTCACGCGTGACCCCCACCAAAGTGATTTCCCCCCCCTCATGTGTACCGAACACCTGCTCACCAGTCGGTCCCCCACCATCATGAGCCCAGCTAAACTTTCAACCTCCCCCTCTTCACCGTTACCCCACCCGCCCCAAATTCCCCCCACAAAGATCCCGCTCGACGAAATACCACTCCCATCCCAATCCAACCACAAAACTTTTTCCACCTTGGCTAAACCCCAAAATACTCTCTCTCTCGCCCCAAACAACATAATCAACCTCTCAACTTCAACCACTGCGACAGAGTCCCAAACCAACGAAAAAGATTTTGCATCCCAGGAGCTGGACTGGACGACATTGTGGAAGCCTTCGAAGATACCACAAAGGATGCAAATGAAAATACCCTTTTTGTCATCCATGCTGGTTCAAATGACGTCATGCGCACCAGATCCGAAGAGTTGATGGAGAAATATCGCAAGATGATCCAGCACTACAAAAACAAGTCAAGGAATATCATCATCTCAGGCATTCTCCCCAAGATCGACGCACCTGATAAATTCTACGACAAGGCCTTCAGCACAAATAGCCGACTAAAATATTTGTGTCTGAGGGAAGAAGTTGAATTCATCAACCTCTGGGACAACTTCTACAACCAGCCTACTCTGTTCCGCAAGGATGGCACTCATCTAAACCCTGTGGGTTCAGCACGCATGGGTCGTCTCCTACACGAAGCAGTCCGCAGCCATGGATCAAAAAACGCCATCAGAGAAGAAGCAGCAGTGACATAAATCATCCAACGCCAAGAAAAAAACAGAGGCAACCGAGGACCACCAGCAATAAGGACCGAAGACAGCGAGGACCGAGGACAGCCATGAACATAAATGTAGATCCGACAAGAACCAAAAATATTATTAAAGAGCATTCCGTGAGTTCTAAAATAACAAATTTAAAGGTTTTCTATGCAAACGCTCGTAGCATACGTAATAAATTTTCAGATTTAGAGGAGCTAGTGTTTACAGAAAATTATGATGTGATTGGCATAACAGAATCTTGGCTCAATACAGAAGATAGAGACTTTTTAGCAGAGTATTCACTTCCCGGTTATGTAATGTTTGAGAAAAGCCGAATAAATCGAAATGGAGGTGGCGTTTTACTTTATATCAAAGAAAGTCTTAACCCTACCCTCTTGTCAAAACCTCAAATTGTGAACGTCGACGCATCTTTTGTGCTAATAAAGAATAATAAAGGTACAAAAATAATACTTGCATTAATATACAGACCTCCAGCTCAATCAGTGCAAACTGACCGAGAAATTTATGAACAAATTGCAGATGTAAGTAACTCACAAGATACCGTAATTTTTGGCGACTTTAATTTACCTGTGACCAAGTGGGGCGATACTCTTACTTCACACTCCGGACATGACTTGTATACGAACTTGCAAGAGAGTTCGCTTTATCAATTTGTTCGAACGCCGACCCGTGGTAATAACGTTCTTGACATTGTACTTGCAACAAAAGAAGAATTAATAGAGAATTTGAATGTTGGTGATAAATTCAGTAACAGCGACCATCGTACGATAACTTTCACTTTAAAGTTTACTAGTAACGAACCAAATAGTAGCATCGAAAAAGTCCCTAATTTCAAGAAAGCAAACTTCCATAAACTTAGAGCTATGTTTAAAGAAACTGACTGGAGCTTTTTAATTAACAATAATGACATAAATACATCTTGGAAGTTATTCGAAACCACTTACCTAAAAGCAGTGCAAGACTGCATACCATCGAAAATACGGCGTCCAGGCCATAATAATAAGCCCAAATGGTGGAATAAAGATATTTCAAACTGCCTGGTTGCTAAAAAATTTGCTAATGATAGATTAAAATCCTCACAAAATGACGAAGAACGGGTGAAATTTGTAGAGCTACGACGCAAAGCCAAAAAGTTAATTAAGCAAAGTAAAAAGATCTTAGAGTTACATATTGCGAATCAAAGTAAAACAAACCCGAAAGAATTCTATAGTTATATCAGAAAGATAAAAGTAGTTACTTCAACTGTTGGACCGTTAGTCGATGAAAATGGAGAATACACCAAAGACGAAGTACAAATGAGTAATGCCCTCAATACCTTCTTTGCATCAGTTTTTACAACAGAAGACCTCAGTGATATCCCTACACCATCGCCGATTCAGATTGATAATTCAGATGTTCTAAGCAATATCACCGTTACAGAGAGAGAAGTATTGAATTGTTTAGATAAACTAAAGGTAAATAAAACGCCTGGACCTGATACAATCTCGCCTAGAGTTCTGAAGGAAGCTAAGGATGAGCTCTCCAAACCACTGACATTACTATTCAATAAATCCTTGCAGTCTGGAACTATGCCTGATCAGTGGAAGCTAGCCAACGTAACACCGATATTCAAAAAAGGCAGCAAATCCCTACCCAGTAACTATCGTCCAATTAGCTTAACCTCAGTTGTATGTAAAATGCTAGAAACGGTCATACGAGACAGACTCGTAAATCACTTAGAGGAAAATAACATACTTAAAGATACTCAACACGGCTTTCGTAAAAAACGTTCCTGTTTAACAAACCTCTTAGACTTCTTCCACGATATCCTCAACCTCTACGATGAGAGTAAAGCTGTAGATATTATATACCTTGATTTTCAAAAGGCCTTTGACAAAGTTCCCCACAAACGTTTACTGCTAAAACTAAAAGTGCATGGAATACAAGACGGTGTGTTGAAATGGATAGAAAATTGGCTCAGCGACAGAAAGCAAAGAGTAGTCATAAACGGTAAGGCATCTAAATGGACCAATGCAAGTAGCGGAGTACCCCAGGGTTCGGTACTAGGACCAATTCTCTTTCTAATTTACATCAACGACATAGATGAGGCCCACCTGTACAATCTCAAAATTTGCTGACGATACAAAAATTGCAAATAGCGTACTCTCAAAAGAACAAGTTGACGATATGCAACACAATCTAGATAAATTGTCATGTTGGGCCCAATTTGGCAAATGAGTTTCAATGCGGATAAATGTAAAGTACTACATATCGGATACCTAAATGAGAAAGCAAACTATTCGATGAATGGCACTCAGCTTAAGAATGTAAACAGAGAAACCGATCTGGGAGTAACAATATCGAGTAACCTAAAACCGAGTCAACAATGTTCAGAAGTTGTTAAGAAGGCAAACAAAATAATTGGCTTTAGGCAGGTCATTTGAGCATAAATCCAAAGAAGTTATCCTAACCCTTTACAATTCCTTAGTCCGCCCTTTTCTGGAATACTGCGTTCAATCCTGGTGCCCTTATTACCAAAAAGATATAAACAAGCTAGAACGAGTTCAACGTAGAGTTACCAAAATGATACCTAGCCTAAAGAACAAACCATACGAAGAGCGTCTTAGAGAATTAAATCTATTTCCTTAACCCAGCGCAGATTAAGAGGTGACTTAATTCAAGTGTTCAAAATCATCAAAGGCATCGACAATATGAACTGTAGTAAGTACTTCACTATCGACCAATCTAATTACACGCAGGGAAACGGTTGCAAAATTATTGGTAAATCTTTTAACTCACACGAATCTAAGAATTTCTTCTTCAATCGAGTTGTCAACTTGTGGAATGGGCTTCCCCGAAACGTTATAGACTGCATCACCATTGATTCATTTAAACTCCGCCTAGACAAATATCTCGCTTCAAACCCGCGACTGACTGCGTTTGTAAATGAATGACTTTATTTTATCCCCCCCTCAGTTACTAACCCATCTGTCCCCTACTAACTTCCTAATCCTGCCACGGACATTAGTTCCAGGGCAGTAGTTCCCTTTCCAATGTTCCCTTACCCACTCTAAACCACTGTTTGGACACTTGATCCTCAGTGTTTTGGAGGACAAGCAACCTAGAAGGGTCACTAGATATGTTGTTGCTTGATTTCCTTTGTACTCCTTTGTACTCCTCGAAATCCCATCCATGTCTCTCCCGGAAATAAAATCAGTCTAAATTCAACCCCTCTCAAACCACAACCCTGCCTGCCCAGACCCCCCCCCCACCATCTCCCTATCAAATCCCCACACACCAAACCTCCAAACCACCCGATCATAGTAAACTCTCAACCTTCAGCCTTACTCACCCTTCCCCAAACCCCACTCACGACCACAACTCTCTACACAATTCAACCCCTCCCCAGCACCAACCTCTTCCGCAACAACAACCCCGACTCGACCTGCCCGTTTCATCTTTAAAACCCCCCTATCACTACCCCCGACCGAAACCACTTAGACCCCCCCTCCAAAACTGGCCCCGGGCCAGCTCGCCCCCAGACCCACATTCCTAACGACAAGAACTAACGGTATATCCACCCGCCCTTCCAAAGTGAAAGTGAACCCACCCCCTATTACCAGACCGTCACCCAGACTAACGGCGACCCTAAATACCCCCCCCCCCCCCCATGATGATGAGGATATTATTGTACTAAATTGTTTCGAATGTTTTCAATTCCTAAGCGATTGGGCATGATTCTATAAATTTACATGTTTTCCATATACTGTATATATTATTTGTTTTCCTTAGTCATACTACTTTTCTTGTTACCTACACTTTTCTGACTATCTTTTAAATTTGCTTTATACATTGTTAAACACTTTACCTCTTCTTAATTTCCTGTGTTCTTAATTATCTGCCCTTTCTTAAATTTACATGTTTTCCATATACTGTATATATTATTTTTTTCCCTTAGTCATACTACTTTTCTTGTTAACCTACACTTTTCTGACTATGCTTCTTTTTACTTCACCCTTGAGGCTCGAGGACGAGCCTATAATGAAGGAGAGGGAAGTAAAATGCCCCAGAACGAGAAGCCCACCACAGAAGCCACGAGCGAACACCACACAGAAACACCCGGAAAGGTCCACAGAACGAAAGGACCAGCTGACCGAGCCAGCCATTTCAGACAGGCCCAAGCCCGCAGGGCTAAACAGCTCCAGGACACACCCATTTACCTTTTCTAAACTGACCATTTTCCACACCTCACGTACACTAACCCCCTCGTGTCCTACACTCCTAACTACAAAGATGATGAACAGGAATATACATTCATATTAAAAACACCCATGCCCTGTCCCGACGTTGAGCCAATGCCAACACATCAGACAGCCATAATTATATCTATGTATGTTCTTACATCCGAGAAGTAGATGTTATATATCTTAGAAGTTCAAACACCCACGCTTGTCCCTAGACCTCGTATATCATTTTCCATGACGAGTATAGATATATGTAACCCGTGCTCAGTCGCCCCTTGCATTGTTCCTCTAGTAACTAAGTCTATAATATTAACTGCCACCAGCATTGATGCGACATTTTTTTTTTTTTTTTTTTTCTATGTGATTGAGGGAGGCAAAAGGCATAACTGCCTATAGCGAGTGCCTCCCCCATAGTTGAAAGAGTGACAGGGCCAAAATCAAGGGACGTTCGAGCCAAAATGCCTGGACACACGGATCCTAGCGGCACTGTCCTTGTGTCGTATTGTGCCAAGTACAGATCAACCAGGTTTCATCACCTTATTAGGACGACGACTATAATGTCATCGTTCATCGATGTATGCAATCCTTAGGTTAAGTATTTTTATCCGCCATTGTGTTCACCTTTTTCCATTTACTTTCCACAATTGTCATACGTCTTCCCCTTGCCTCCTTCGTATCCACAGTCCACACTACGCCAATTTACTTCGTGTCTTACACCTCTTACCCCAACCAGAGATTATATAAGATAACCTGGTTACCAGTATCTGTCATAAGTACCCCGAAACAATAACTAAGTACCCCTACGAACTGCCGCTGTTGTTGATATTTATATTTAATAGAAAACGCAGTTCCCAGGGCCAACTAATAGTATCCATAACCCTCGGACTGATCACATAACTCTATCTTTTCCAGACTCATATACCACCCCATAGTTGCATTCCCCGGTAGCATTTGGCTAACGTATTCTACTGCCTTTTCAAACTTCCATATCAATTGTAGCCTAATGCCGCCCAGGGACCTTAGGGGCAAAATTTCCCTGTAGCCCTTGAACTCTCCCCCCCCCTCTCATTAAGACACCCGCGCTTCTCGACTCTTGTCCAACCTAGCCTCTCTCTCATACCTCTTGAAGATTCTTGAATTGTCCGTTGCTAACGCTCTCCAACCTTTTATATATATACTCCTATCCAGCCTACCTTCACTTAGTAGGCCAGAACAACATTAGAACTTTACTAGCCCCTTGCATGCCATCTATTCTCTTACAACACATTCACAACCCTGCACCCAATGGTCGTCGGTGCGAGGCTAGCCGCCCCGCCAGTAACTAACTTCTATTGCCATACTTCCACATAAATGTGGCAGAGTTAGCAACCCCGTCTCCACCACATCCAGCAAACCCTACAATTAACAACCAGCCGAGTAAAACCAGCTAGCTAAGGCACCTTCGGTTTTGGTATTAAAGACACCCACATCTGTCTCATACACAGAGGGTTATTACAAACACTGGTGATATGGCAAGCCCCTAGCCACAGCCGCCGGACGACTATCACAGAGAGAGGGCGCCCAGCTCCCCCTTTTTGCCCACCCGAGGAGGGAGACCCCCACCCCCGCGGAGGTATACCTGGCCCCTGTTTTGACTTTCGAGTCATTGCCAGGTAGCACAGGAATTCTTCCTATCAATGAACTAACCATGAATGACTAACACCTTTACTAACCTCTATTAACTCACAATAAACCATTTACCTTTCTTGCATGCTCTGATCACTAAATTAGCACCTCAGCTATACCATAGAATGAAGATTGAACAATCTAGAGAGACGCTCCTATCACAGCTGTCCCCATCCTCCTCGCAAAGTAGATCCAGTCTCTCTCCCCTAAATACGTCCAGTATAGCCAAAATAGTACCTCTTACTAAGGCTCAGTTATATGAAAATATAAAGGCTTCCTATCGCCCTGTGCCACAACAGTAAATACCATCTTACCTAGTCCCCATATCTATTGAGAGCTCAATTAAGTCCATAAGACTCGAGATCCCTACTGTCTACAGGGTCCAGAACCGAGCCTATAAATCTAACTCCCGCCCCCAGTCAAATCAGTTGAAAGCTAGACACCAACCAGGGGTCACTACCCTGCAGTTAACTTCTAGTTCTGCCCTTGTGTTGTTCCGGAGTGAGATCCCAGAGCCGGCAGACTCCGTGGCAGATGTGGATAGAAGGACCTGCCCACGTATTGAAGAACTTCACACATATGGCCCCCCTGGACGGCCGCGGAACCAGTCGTTAGCCCCCAACATCATGGACGCAAGATAACCAGGACCAGACCCATCAGATACTACCCAAGATTCCCTTTAGCAGTACTACATATTACTGTGCTGTTTAGAGATTCACTAATTAATATTTCTACGAAGTGGCTAAGACCTTGCCCAGTGTAACTCATACTTAACCATTCCATTTGGGACGTACTAAGCGATCAGTGCTCTTTAATTAACAGGCGACCTTGACTCTCGTAATTACCTTATTCAGATATTAAAACTCTAGTGATATCTAACGTTCGCCCACTGATTTGCGTTCTATGTATTTCTGAGACAAGGATATAAAACTTAGATCAGTACCCCCTGAGGTTACTAGAATTCCCGTGCTCTAAAATACGTGTGTCTAATCTAGTCTGTGAACTACTACTTGTGCACCAGAGCTACCAGTAATAAATCTAACAGTGAATATGAATCTATAAGTAACATTGATGGTCTTCGGTATATAAACCTGTGAAATCAAAGCCAGTGATCAGAAGATTAATACCTGAACGTTGGAAGTGGGAGACTAGGCTCCATCCAGATCCACTTATGCTAGTGTTGTTCAATTCTATTATATTGTCTTACACAAGTATTCTGCAGTGGTATATCAATAAACGTGATCAGGTAACTTGCTACCATGTGTTTCTTTGTGTTCTCTATTCCTCATATCTTGTATTGTGCATGCAGCCTTATATACCCAGTCAATTTAGAACTCACATTACCCAAGTTAAACCTGTAGAAAAACAGGGCATAACACTTATGATTATGGCATTTATGCTTATTTACTTATGATTATGGCATTTATGCTTATTTACTTATGATTATGGCATTTATGCTTATTTACTTATGATTATGGCATTTATGCTTATTTACTTATGATTATGGCATTTATGCTTATTTACTTATGATTATGGCATTTATGCTTATTTACTTATGATTATGGCATTTATGCTTATTTACTTATGATTATGGCATTTATGCTTATTTACTTATGATTATGGCATTTATGCTTATTTACTTATGATTATGGCATTTATGCTTATTTACTTATGATTATGGCATTTATGCTTATTTACTTATGATTATGGCATTTATGCTTATTTACTTATGATTATGGCATTTATGCTTATTTACTTATTATTATGGCATTTATGCTTATTTACTTATGATTATGGCATTTATGCTTATTTACTTTTGATTATGGCATTTATGCTTATTTACTTATGATTATGGCATTTATGCTTATTTACTTTTGATTATGGCATTTATGCTTATTTACTTATTATGGCATTTATGCTTATTTACTTATGATTATGGCATTTATGCTTATTTACTTTTGATTATGGCATTTATGCTTATTTACTTATGATTATGGCATTTATGCTTATTTACTTATGATTATGGCATTTATGCTTATTTACTTATGATTATGGCATTTATGCTTATTTACTTATGATTATGGCATTTATGCTTATTTACTTATGATTATGGCATTTTAGAAATGCGCTAGAATATGCTCCAAAACAAAAAGAAATGCACTAGAAAATGCGCTTTGCGCCATTTACGTTATTTATGCGCTATTTGTGGTGCCAATGCGCTAGAACTAGCGCATTTTACGCTAGTTTGGCAACACGCCAGGGCGGGGCGGCGGCGGCCGTAGTAAATATCCTGTTTACAGATTATCTAAACCCTTGAGCTTTGGGACGTGTTTTAAAGGCTTATTTTGACTTAATAGACGATTATAATAAGTTTATGAAACATATAATATTATTGAAGTCGGAGGCTTAACTGATTTGGTTTGTGCCCCTTATACTCCTAGATGTCCTTCCTAAGCTGTATAAAGTCGTCTAATAATAGCCAGAGTAGTGTGAACAAAGGCATCATCAAGTATTTGGTTTGCGCCCCTTATACTCCTAGATGTCCTTCCTAAGCTGTATAAAGTCGTCTAATAATAGCCAGAGTAGTGTGAACAAAGGCATCATCAAGTATTGACAAGGTTACCATCGGGCGCCAGAGTGGGAATCCCGAGTGGTTTAGTCCGTCATCCTAATACAGTGAGGGAGTACCCAAGGACCAATGGTTATACCCTGTTCCAAGTAGGTAGGCCATACTCTTGAACATTAACCTTTGTAACTCAAAAAGAGAAAATGGGCTGTAAATGTCCACACCTATTCCCTGGCAGACCCTTCCCAAATGGTAGACATATTAGCTGGATTACTCTAGTCGTTTGTGAGTTATAGAGGTTAATGTTCAAGAGTGTTGGCCTAACTACTTGGAACAGGGTATAGCTGTATTATCTCCTTGTACACCTACTTAAAAATGTTCGTGAACTCTTTCCATTTTCTTTAGGAAAATATATCCATTAAGATTGATGTTCTGATCAAATTAGCTTTATACTAACCCTTTGAAGGTACCAGGACGCATTTATGTTCTGTTTTCTGACTATTATTAGAAGATTTCATTTAGATTAAGAAGTGTATATGGGAGTCACAGGGTTACTCGAAATAGTTTTTAATTCCCACATATCCTTCCTAAACTGTCTGAAAACGTCTAATGATAGCCAGAAATACACTGTCCAAAATGGGCATATGGAAATCAGAGGGATATTTGAGACAGTGTTTACCCTTATAATTCACAGATCCTTTCTAAACTGTCTAAAATCGTCTAATGATAGCCAGAATACACTGTCAAAATGCGTCATAATCTTCTAAGGGTTAATGCTCACCGTCTTCTTTATTTTATCATTAGGTGTTCCAGTATTTATGATCACGACTGTACTCCCTTCCTTAAGAGGGCAGTTCCATTTGAGGGATTATTTTTCGAACATCCTTCTCCCTCAGGTTTAGCTCTATTGCTTTTTATATTTTAAGACGTTCGCCCCATTAATTTGACGATTTTAAGAACCTTCGCCCCATTTCTGTCCATTTTAAGACCTATCGTGACTTTTAGGAGTCGTGTTTTTCCTGGAGAGCAATAGCTAGCCTGTCATTAAAGAGTAACATGTACACATTTTTCTTGAAAAGGGGTATAGGGGGTGTAATTAAAGAGTAACATGTACACATTTATCTTGAAAAGGGGTATAGGGGTGTAATTAAAGAGTAACATGTACACATTTTTCTTGAAAAGGGGTATAGGGGGTGTAATTTTAAGCTTGATGGAGGCTTAGGGAACAAACTAAAAACCTCCCCATAACCCTTCCAAGATTATGATGCACTTTAACAGTTTATTTTGCCTGTTATTAGGCGCTTATATTGAGTTTAAGAAGGCCCTCTAACAGTCAAAGGGCTAAGACCTATTTCAATCATCCCTCTGACTCCCACAATTCCTTCCTTAGCTGAATAAAATCGCGACTGTACTCCCTTCCTTAACCCCTTCTGTACCGGTGACGTTTTTTTTCTTCAGCTGTATTTAGACGATTTTATGAAGCTTGAAGCTTAGGAAGGATATATGGTAGCTAAAAGGATTAATTGAGATAATCTGTAACCTATTAATGAGTCCTTCCTAAGCTGTACGGTTGCTCTAATAAGTCATGTCTCAGCTGTCATTACGTTTGGCTTGCTGTGTTGTATTAATGTCTGTCAGATGTTGACAGACAGATGTAGGGTGGGTAAGTGTAGGTACTACATGCTTGTATATTTCACTCGATATAAAGAAATGAAGCTTAGATATTGTTGATACCAATTATTGATAAAAACATACTTGGTGCCGAGACATCACTTATTAGCGCGACTGTACAAAATCGTCCAAAAGTTGCCAGAATATATTGAAAAGTACATCACCGGTATAGAAGGGTAACGTTAACCTTTACAAGGCTATGACGCAATGTGACACTTTATTCTGGCTATCATTAGACGATGTTATACAGTTTAAGAAGGATCTGTGAGATATTTTTCTACCCAAAAAATGTACAAATGTACCTCGAAGAGGGGTCTTTGGGATGTTTTTTTATAAGTTTGATAAAAGTCTAGGGAGCAAACCAAAACAATTATACTGTATATACCGGTAATAATATAATATAAATACATCAATGGAATAATAACGTCCCCTTAAAGGTGGGGGCTCATGGGTTGAGGTAAACATGGACAAATAATCGCCAACCTGCATATAATTATCTTGTAAAATGCAATGTCACTGAAATAATTATTAACAATGGTATAAAGGATTTTGCGGATCGTCTATACCGGGCCTGTGACGTCATAGTGCCGTCACACCAGTATCCTTAGCCTAGACTGGATGGTGGACTTACACTCTTGTGACGTCACAGGTCCGGTATAGACGATCCACAAAATCCTTTATACCATTGTTAATAATTATTTCAGTGCCATTGCATTTTGCAAGATAATTATGTACAGCTTTGCGATTATCATTCCATGTTTATCTCAACCCATGAGCCCCCACCTTTAAAATGTCTGGCGTAACTATATTGAACAGGGTATAAGTTAATACAGTTGTTGTTTGGGCTTGAGGTATGTCATGTACAGTTAGCAACGTAAACTTGTAGCCACTCCGAGACTTTTATGTATGGAAGGAAAAATAGTATGAGTTATTTTTATTTTTTATTTTTTTATTTTTTTTAGTTTCTGCTGCATTACTTACTTTATGTAATTATCCACTTCAGCACCATGTCGCCTTTATACCTTTGATTCTGGCTAAAATTAGATGATTGTATGCAGTTTAAGAAGGACCTATGTTATTAAGAGGGTTTATTGAGATCGTAATTAACCATTTGAGTCGCAGAGGTAGAGTGTAAACTAACAAAATCGTCCAATGGTCACCAGAATATACTGTATAAATTACTTAAAGGGACAGTGGTTATTTTTTGGGGGCGTCTATATACTGTATTTATATACCAATTTATTATGTTTAGTTTCCTCGCTAGACCTTCATCAAGCTTAAGCAAACACTCCCTAGACCCCCTTCAAGATAAATTTGTACATTTTTCGATAGAAAAATTTCCCAGCCGAAAGCCGGTTTCTCTTAAAATTAGAGTCACGCTATCGCTCGCCAATAATGCATCGACACCAAATTGGCACGAAAGTTCTTGATATCGACATAGCAATGGGACGAAAGGTTATAAAATCGTCAAACTAATGGACCGAACGTCTTAAAATCTGAAAACTAATAGGGCTAAACATGAGGAAGAAGGGGGACCAGCAAAACGGCCCATTCCCCCTTAATGGTGATGAAAGGGTTACGTAACACTTTAACAACACATTATTATTTTATATATATATATATATATATATATATATATATATATATATCTATTATATATAAAGTCCTAGAGTGTGTTAGACATGTGAGCAACTGTACCGATGGTATAAGTATTACAAGCAACGTTCAGTATGGAGCCCTGTACCAGACAATATACTCACTTGTATTACAAGCAACGTTCAGTATGGAGCCCTGTACCAGACATATACTCACTTGTATTACAAGCAACGTTCAGTATGGAGCCCTGTACCAGACAATATACTCACTTGTATTACAAGCAACGTTCAGTATGGAGCCCTGTACCAGACAATATACTCACTTGTATTACAAGCAACGTTCAGTATGGAGCCCTGTACCAGACAATATACTCACTTGTATTACAAGCAACGTTCAGTATGGAGCCCTGTACCAGACAATATACTCACTTGTATTACAAGCAACGTTCAGTATGGAGCCCTGTACCAGACAATATACTCACTTGTATTACAAGCAACGTTCAGTATGGAGCCCTGTACCAGACAATATACTCACTTGTATTACAAGCAACGTTCAGTATGGAGCCCTGTACCAGACAATATACTCACTTGTATTACAAGCAACGTTCAATATGGAGCCCTGTACCAGACAATATACTCACTTGTATTACAAGCAACGTTCAGTATGGAGCCCTGTACCAGACAATATACTCACTTGTATTCTTAACTCCTTCTGTACCGGGGACGTATTTTGTATTATATTCTAGCTATATTAAGACGATTGTTTGCAGTTTAAAAAGGATCTGTGGTAGTAGAAGGGGTTAAGTGAGATAGTTTGGACCCTTTTAATTGCTGGAGGCTCTTTTTAAACTGAATAAAATAGTTTATTATTAGCCAGAATAAGATGAAAAAGACGTCGCCGGTACAGAAGGGATTAAAAATGTCTTTCTCTTCGCAGTGCCCGATACCGAACGAATATTGTGGGGATGAGCGTTGTCTACAGAGTTTAAAAGGATTATCATTTCCATTTCAAAAGATGACGTTATTTTTCAGGTTATTTGGTCCGAAGGGAAAGAATTGTTTAAGAATACAAGACATAATGTTCTATCGTCCCCTTGAGGATTATGACGCGTTCTGACAGTGTATTATGGTTTATATTTGACGATTGTATGTAACTTAGGAAGAACTTGTGAATGCTGCTAGAGAGTTAATTGATACAGGTTATACCTCTTTGATTCCTAGAGATCCTTCCTATATTTCATAAGATCGTATTATGATAACCAGAAAAGTGATAATGATGCCTCAATTACAGAAAGAGTTATATCCCACATGTTTCATAACTTGGCTTTAATGGTTCAAAGATTCCAATGTGTTTAACTGTTATACCAGATATTTACTGGGGTTAATTGGATTGATTAGGTAGGTTCTTGCTTGACTGGATAAGTTGAATCCACATAGACACATGCACAAAGGTAATAGAGGATAAATATAACAAGAGTACATTCATAAATTGTATTGTTCAGGGCACATAAATGTTAATTCAGACAAGATATAGATAAATATAAATTATATATAGTTCATAACTCACGAACGAGGATCCACAATTATTATCTCAAAAGAATGACACTGTCTGATATAATATCACACTGAGTACTTCCTTTGATAAGGTACGTCACTAGTACTTCCTTTGATAAGGTACGTCACTAGTACTTCCTTTGATAAGGTACGTCACTAGTACTTCCTTTAATAAGGTACGTCACTAGTACTTCCTTTGATAAGGTACGTCACTAGTACTTCCTTTGATAAGGTACGTCACTAGTACTTCCTTTAATAAGGTACGTCACTAGTACTTCCTTTGATAAGGTACGTCACTAGTACTTCCTTTGATAAGGTACGTCACTAGTACTTCCTTTGTTAAGGTACGTCACTAGTACTTCCTTCGTTAAGGTACGTCACTAGTACTTCCTTCGTTAAGGTACGTCACTAGTACTTCCTTTGTTAAGGTACGTCACTAGTACTTCCTTCGAGGTCACACTGAGTATTTATGTTTTGCCACGTTGTAAACCAACTTGCAATAATATTTATATTTCATAAGCTCCTTGTTTAGGATAACTTAGAATAAAATCCTGCTCGACAGGAACACAACTAGCATAACTAATAAGGTTTCTAATATACTCAATCACTCCCCAAACACAGTAAACACACGGAATAAATACAAATAACTTTTTATTTCTTAATTACTAAATACATTAATTGGGCGCATACGGATCTTAACTGTTTAGTATATGTCCAATGGCAATTTAAAGGTGACGGGGAAAGAGGTAAATAAGTTTTACTCGATCATGAAATATGTTGTCACTTGTAAACATTAAACAGGAAACATATATAACACATAATATGTTGTCACTTGTAAACATTAAACAGGAAACATATATATGTTGTCACTTGTAAACATTAAACAGGAATATAACATAATATGTTGTCACTTGTAAACATTAAACAGGAAACATATATAACACATAATATGTTGTCACTTGTAAACATTAAACAGGAAACATATATAACACATAAATAGAATATTAAAATATGATGACAATATATACTGTATATGTGTTAATGTACGTAGAGAGAAATAATGATGAACAAATATATACAACCGAGGTAATCGACTCGGTGGTATAGGGGTAAGCGTGGCTGGGGGAAAGAGAAGGTCGCCTGACCAGGTCAGCTATCAAAGGGATGCCGCGCGGAAGGTAAGGTCAAGTTTACTGCTGTCACCTTAAATACACATATTATTTAGTGCAACGTTAAATCAGGCAAACAAGATAGAAAGTTATAAATAACATTGGTGATAAAATACAATTTAAATTGTAATTTAACTATAATAAAATACTGGGAAATAATCACTCACATGATCTAATGAAAATTATAGTCATAAATTAGTGTAATGCCCTCGAAAATGTCCCGCACCCACAATAATACTAACCCGAGTTGACGTCAGGTATAGCGTAAAATAGTCGGAGATGGTAAGTCCAATAAACTCATCACGTGATAACACCACGAGACTATCACCTGGTTCTTAAAAATCGGACTAAGGTTGCTATACTTTTAGTACGTCCGTGGTAGTACAGTGGGTTAGCGCGCGGGCCTGGTGGTGATGGTTGGGTCACTAACCAGGGTTCGAACCCCACCCAAGGCATCTCAAAACCTGTGGGTTTTTAGGGGGGTTAAATTCCCTTCAGAGGTTCGTACCCCGCGCCAGGTACCAGGAAAAGTTGATCCTAAAGGTAGCCTGGGGATATTTCAGGAGACCATGAATTCCCTTCACACCCAGCATTTCATTAAAAAAAAAAAAAATGAAATGCTGGGTGTGAAGGGAATTCATGGTCTCCTGAAATATCCCCAGGCTACCTTTAGGATCAACTTTTCCTGGTACCTGGCGCGGGGTACGAACCTCTGAAGGGAATTTAACCCCCCTAAAAACCCACAGGTTTTGAGATGCCTTGGGTGGGGTTCGAACCCTGGTTAGTGACCCAACCATCACCACCAGGCCCGCGCGCTAACCCACTGTACTACCACGGACGTACTAAAAGTATAGCAACCTTAGTCCGATTTTTAAGAACCAGGTGATAGTCTCGTGGTGTTATCACGTGATGAGTTTATTGGACTTACCATCTCCGACTATTTTACGCTATACCTGACGTCAACTCGGGTTAGTATTATTGTGGGTGCGGGACATTTTCGAGGGCATTACAATTAGCTAAAATCACAGTTACGGAGGAATTCAGATTCACAAAACGCGTAGTGAATATTTATAGCTGGAATAGTAGCTAATTAAACAGCGAGTTTATAATTATATATATATATATCTTAATAAACTACTGAAGATAAAATAATTGCACAGAACGAAGTAGTGACTGATTGTAGCCAAAAAACAGGCCGTCGAATTATAACTTGAAAGCAACTATGCGTAATACATAGTGAATTATAACTTGAAAGCAACTATGTGTAATACATAGTGAATTATAACTTGAAAGCAACTATGTGTAATACATAGTGAATTATAACTTGAAAGCAACTATGTGTAATACATAGTGAATTATAACTTGAAAGCAACTATGTGTAATACATAGTGAATTATAACTTGAAAGCAACTATGCGTAATACATAGTGAATTATAACTTGAAAGCAACTATGTGTAATACATAGTGAATTATAACTTGAAAGCAACTATGTGTAATACATAGTGAATTATAACTTGAAAGCAACTATGTGTAATACATAGTGAATTATAACTTGAAAGCAACTATGTGTAATACATAGTGAATTATAACTTGAAAGCAACTATGCGTAATACATAGTGAATTATAACTTGAAAGCAACTATGTGTAATACATAGTGAATTATAACTTGAAAGCAACTATGTGTAATACATAGTGAATTATAACTTGAAAGCAACTATGTGTAATACATAGTGAATTATAACTTGAAAGCAACTATGTGTAATACATAGTGAATTATAACTTGAAAGCAACTATGTGTAATACATAGTGAATTATAACTTGAAAGCAACTATGTGTAATACATAGTGAATTATAACTTGAAAGCAACTATGTGTAATACATAGTGAATTATAACTTGAAAGCAACTATGTGTAATACATAGTGAATTATAACTTGAAAGCAACTATGTGTAATACATAGTGAATTATAACTTGAAAGCAACTATGTGTAATACATAGTGAATTATAACTTGAAAGCAACTATGTGTAATACATAGTGAATTATAACTTGAAAGCAACTATGTGTAATACATAGTGAATTATAACTTGAAAGCAACTATGTGTAATACATAGTGAATTATAACTTGAAAGCAACTATGTGTAATACATAGTGAATTATAACTTGAAAGCAACTATGTGTAATACATAGTGAATTATAACTTGAAAGCAACTATGCGTAATACATAGTGAATTATAACTTGAAAGCAACTATGTGTAATACATAGTGAATTATAACTTGAAAGCAACTATGTGTAATACATAGTGAATTATAACTTGAAAGCAACTATGCGTAATACATAGTGAATTATAACTTGAAAGCAACTATGTGTAATACATAGTGAATTATAACTTGAAAGCAACTATGTGTAATACATAGTGAATTATAACTTGAAAGCAACTATGTGTAATACATAGTGAATTATAACTTGAAAGCAACTATGTGTAATACATAGTGAATTATAACTTGAAAGCAACTATGCGTAATACATAGTGAATTATAACTTGAAAGCAACTATGTGTAATACATAGTGAATTATAACTTGAAAGCAACTATGTGTAATACATAGTGAATTATAACTTGAAAGCAACTATGTGTAATACATAGTGAATTATAACTTGAAAGCAACTATGTGTAATACATAGTGAATTATAACTTGAAAGCAACTATGTGTAATACATAGTGAATTATAACTTGAAAGCAACTATGCGTAATACATAGTGAATTATAACTTGAAAGCAACTATGTGTAATACATAGTGAATTATAACTTGAAAGCAACTATGTGTAATACATAGTGAATTATAACTTGAAAGCAACTATGTGTAATACATAGTGAATTATAACTTGAAAGCAACTATGCGTAATACATAGTGAATTATAACTTGAAAGCAACTATGCGTAATACATAGTGAATTATAATCACCCCAAATAGAGGTAGATGGAAAATAAATGAACTCAAAGGCACAGAACGACGTAGTGGCTTATAACAGCCGGAATTTAAGGCTGATGATACACGGAGAGGTACGATATGTATTCCTCTATTGACATTAACATAGGATCTTGATCATAATTATATCGTGGTGGATCAAATTATTCACAAGAACTATTATAGATAATAATTAATGAATATATTTTTAATTAAACTCGACGGAATGGGTTTTTACTTTGAACATGGTAAGAATTATATTATGAATGGATTACTATGAAAATTAAATAGGACACTGATTGATTATAAAAGAACTATTATTTTTATCTTCGTACACCTCACTACGAACTTGGACAATCAATAAATAATGAAACAAAAGAATAAGATCTGCGAGTGTTCACAAATTTTAGGAGTATAGTTGGTTGTTGGAAGGAACATAATAATTGATATTGGTTCAGGGGTAATTTATCGAGAGGACTTCCCTAGTGGTTAAGGCCCCATTAATTGCTCTTTCCATTCACATATGCATAGCCTACGTGAGTTGCAGTTGGGATGTGTGTACATGCTTAGATTGATATGCAGGATTCGAAGTTGCATAATAAATCGTAGGCAGTGTCCACCATTCTTTAACTGTCTTCGTGGTGCGATGCATAAGGTGTTGATTTTCGGTGTGAGCATCCTGGATTCGAATCCACGGACTGCCACATGTGTTTGTAAATTTCATTAATCGATTTTAGGAGTATAGTTGGTTGTTGGAAGGAACATAATAATTGTTACGTGTCGGGTTGGGTATATATTGCAGTTAAAAATTATATATAACGTTTAGTATGGAATTTAAATCAGTTAAACCCAGGATATTATATATATAGTTAACTGACACATGTGTGGTTTGTTCTTACAATGCGAGAGAGAAAATGGTGTGAGGAGAGCCCAGAATAGGGCTCTAGTATAACGTTATATTGAACACTAACATATCTTATATACCTTCACAATAATACTCAAAACTCAAGTAACACAGAGACACTTATGTGAAGAGGTGATGAAGAGAAGTTAGGTCCATGAGAGAGGATCTGGTTGACGCTAGATTCGTAGTTCTTCCTTCGGTTTGACACCAAAGGGAACTGCCGCTCTCACACACAACTAGAGAATGTCACTTCTAGTTCCTCTAGCACCCTACCCTGCTCCCTGTAAACCTAGGTGTATATTCATCCGATTGCATAAAAGCTAGTGGATTATATTGCCTCGTGTTTACCTACCGATCATATATTTCGGTCAGGTAATATTCAGAGGATAATTTACTTCTTGATTGATTCATTTCGGAATAGTAGGGACATGGGTATTTTGATCTTTTGATTATTGTAAAATTAACCCTGTCCGTCTCATATGACTCTACCGCGTCATATGACAGTTCCGCCCAAAACTATCAAATGACGCTACCGCGTCATATGAACTTATCTCAATATCTCAATAATAAGTTATATGACGCTTGTGCATCATTTTGAGCTCAGTAAGTTAGGTAAGTTAGATCATAATCTGTCGATTGATGGCAACCCAAAATTTTTCCGACTCCTAACAGTCCCTCAGTGTAAGATTGACTATTGTGGAGGAAATACCGGGCGGTCCGCCTCCTCGTCAGTAAGTTAACTATTCCTGTCTGAGGGGGTTAATAGTTGCCTTAAAAATACAATTGACATAGGAATACATGGATATGGTTATTCTTTATTTCTTAATATTAAACTCATAGTTTAGGAAGCTTGCATGGTTGTAGGATAATTGATTTTCATTAATTATTCTTTTCTTCTATTTTTCAGGTGGTATGTAAGGCTCCCCTTATTCTCTTTTGATATGTCATGATTTATATATACCATTTTCTGCACTGTATATTGGGTAATTCTGATCACAACTATTAAAGTAGAATATTGGGTCTTGATGAGGAATTAACATAAAGTCTTCTTCGTTGTAGTTCAGTTGTAGTTCAAATAGAGTTCTTTCATTGTATCTTTCTTTATCTCTTCTCTCAGGCCTTGCGATTGGCCCGGACGAGAACTCGTTGATTGGTCCTGAAGAAGTCCTGCAGTCCCTGTAGGACCCAGTAGACGGCGTTGCTGCTCTGTTTCCTTACACCATAGAGCATGTTGGCTTTCGATGGCAGACTGTGTTGTCTCCTTTTCTTTTCTCGTCTGCATCTCGTTCTTTTCTTCTCCTTGATGTTGGCGAGCTTGGCTTTGATTTGTGACGTCTCTCCATAGTTTGTGAGAACATCTGATGGGGTTGCTATATTGCTGTCCTGGAACCCCATCATCTCAATTTATATAATAAGATATCACATTAAGTACTTCTTTCGATAAGGTACGTCTCTAGTACTTCTTCGAGGTCACACTGGGTATTTATATAATCAAGGCTCTTCTGTAGTATTCTGACGAGGATTTTGGCCGTGGTGGTGGTCCTGATGTGGATGGTTGATGGCGGATGGAAGTCGATGGAGAACTTTTGGGTGTTGGGTCTTAAATGACTATGTTCCAATATACCAGTGTATACATGTCATCGAGCTAACGTAAAGAAAAGTTATACCAGTGTTGTTGCTATCTCTATAACTACTCTGACAATTATAAGAGTTTTGATGCAGAACCTTCCAACACTCTTGGGTTTTGGGTCTTGAATGTTATGTTCCGTTATACAAGTGTATACATATATATATCATCGGACTAAGGTAAGAGGGTTGATTTTACGCAACGTCTCTTATACCCGGGAACGCCGAGACTCTTAAGAGGTTTTGGTGGTGAAAGGCGACGGAACTCTTAAGATCTATCTATCTATCTATCTATTGCTGGACGCCTTACTCCACTAACCTGCCTTACACTTTGATAAGCAGTATGGATTTGTATCAGGTTTACTCCCCTAGACAGGTTGCCGACCAAGGTGACGAGTCCCATCCACCTGGATTTTTATAAGGTTGTCTCCCCTAGATGGTTTGCCGACAAAGGCTAATGATTCCCATCGACCCTCAAGATCCATGGCCTTAAAGAAGCCTTTTAAAGGACCCCAGTAGAACTCAACACAATAAAATATGTGATTAAGTGAGATAATTCCCCTCCATACCTCCTATCACTCCTCCACATGAGTCAAAACCCCCTTCTTCCCCCCTTTCCCCCTCCCCCCCTTCAATTATCACCTATTTTTCCTCTTATTCCCTTGTTTATCGATTTATTTATTGTGCCAATATCTCCAACCCGGTTCCAAGGTCGTCTACTGCGCAGTCTGCCTTCAGGCCTCAGAGAGGGAGGGTATACATCACGTTCGCCTCTCACCTCATGACTGGAGTGTCGGCAATAATTAGTCTTTTTCACCCCTCAAATACTATTCCCACTTGTTTTATTGCTGTTACATGTGAAAGATGAGAATGGGAGAGTGCTAGCCGAGAAGCGGGAGAGAGTTGAAAGATGGAGGGAGTACTTCAACAAGTTGCTAAATGTAAGGAATGAAGCGCCAGCAAACATGGTTGGATGGGGTATGGGAGGGAGAAGAAGAGAAGTAGTAAAGGAGGAGATGGGGATCAGGAGGTCAGAAGTGTGGGAAGCCATGAAATGAGTGAAGTTTGGGAAAGCACCAGGAACAGATGGAGTATGTGGGGAAGTGTTGAGGTGTGGTGGTGAGATGGTGATCGAGTGGGTCTGGAAAGTGTGCAGGCTAGCATGGGAGAGGGGGAGTGTGCCTGATGACTGGAAGACAGGCATAATAGTCCCCCTATAATTATACTGTAAGGGTAAAGGGGAAAGAGGAGTGTGTGGTAACCACCGAGGAATATGTCTTCTAAGCGTAGTAGGGAAGGTGTACAGTTGGGTAGTGATTGAAAGAGTGAGAGTGAGAATGAAGAAATGGATAGGTGACGAGCAGGGAGGTTTTAGGAAGGGAAGAGGATGTGTAGATCAGATTTTTACCCTGAATTGTGTTGTGGAGAAATATCTGGAGAAGCAACAAAAGGTGTATGTTGCGTTTATGGACATGGAGTGAATAGAGAGGGTATGTGGAAAGTACTTGGAATATACGGAGTAGATGGCAAGTTGCTGAAAGCAGTGAAGAGCATGTATGAGGGTGCAAAGGCGGAAGTACGTGTGGAGAATGAGCAGAGTGAGTTCTTTGACCTTAATGTTGAGTTGAAACAGGGGTGTGTGATGTCCCCGTGGTTGTTTGCCGTATGTGTGGATGGAGTCGTGAAGGAAATACAAGGAAGAGCAGTGGATGTTGGTGTATCGCTGATAAGGGAGGCAAGTAAGTGGAGGCTGCCTGTGCTGCTGTTTGCTCGTGATACAGTTCTGGTGAGCGATGGTGAATAGGAGTTGCAGGGTCTGGTAAAAGTGTTTGGAACAGTGTGCGAAAAACGGAATCTGAAGGTAAATGCGGGGAAGAGCAAGGTTATGGTCTTCGAAAGGGGTGAATCCACAGAGTGTGAGGTGAAGTTGAATGGTCAGGTAATAGAGATTGTCAGCTCATTTAAGTATGTGGGCAGTGTGTTGAGTAAAGATAGGACTATGGATGAAGAAGTGCGGGAGTGGGTGCAACAGGGGAAGATGGTTGTAGGAACGCTGAAAGCAGTAACATGAAATAGGGTGGTCAGTATGGAGGTGAAGAAAGCCTTGCATGACAGTGTGGTAATCCCAACACTGACTTACGGAAGCGAAGCATGGACGTTGGAGAAGAGACTCAGACCAATAGTGAGAAGAGTGGAAATGAGTTACTTGAGAAGTGCGTGCGTTACATGGAGGGATAGACAGACGAAGGAGGAAGTAAGAAGGAGGTGTGGTGTGGAGGTAGATGTGCTGGAAAGTGTGAAAAGGAACACTTTGAGATGGTTTGGCCATATAGAACGTATGGGAAGCGAGAGAATGACTAAGAGGGTGTATGAGAGCGAGGTGGAAGGACAGAGAGGGAGAGGTAAGCCGAAAGAGAGGTGAAAGGATGGAGGGAGGAAGTATATCGATGAAGGCGGTGCTGGTTGGGAGGAGGGGCGTTGACTGACTGGGGACAGAGGTGCATGGGGGCGGTTCTTTCGCGGCCACCCCTTCGGGGATCACAGCGTCAGGCAATAGATAGGTAGACATGTTAATATCTTCATAATAAACGTAAAATAGGCGCATATGAATAAGTAATAACGATATTTATGGTAAAATGACAATTTTAAGTGGGAATGAAGCCAAATATCCTCGCTTGGCGGGAGGGTTTGAACTACCTATAGCGCGCGCTTCCCGGGTTAACCCGCTGAGCCCCAGGCAATATAATACAAATTTACACTCCAGCCCCAGCAGGTTGTCAACAAATTTTTTTTTTCCAGAAAACATCTGGAATAGGTTAGAAATGAAGGAAAAACCACACAAAAACGATACCCTAGGTCATCAAGGGGTCTAACGGGGCACCCGAAAGCCGGAGTTAACATGGGGAAATGGGTAGGCAAAACCATGCAAAAACACGTTCTTGCGCACTTAAGCGCATGCGGCTGGACTTTGAGGGTTTTCAACCATCGTCATTGCAGTATGGGATACTTACGCAGTTCCCATACAAATCTGAGCCCTCTAGGTGCCATAGGACCGGAGTAATTTACCGCGATGCACCTTATGCGGCGCTGGGGTCCAGTGGGTTAACTGTCCTGACCGTTATAAGAGTCTTTCAGGTACTGGTAGATGAGTTGATTTGGGCCTTTAACGCATACGTGTCTTAATGCCAGTGCCTGGGATCACATACCGTAAGGACTCTTATGCAAAGTGCCGTAATGCTTAATTTAAGCTACTGTATCTCGCAGAGCCCTACCTTTCAAAAGCCAATTGCCAGTGCTTGAACTTTTGAAAGCGTCCATAGGAGTTCGGTTTACTACCAATGAAGCGCATGTCAAAACAGCATTCTTCATTGACAGTAATTCCTGGTAATCGAGGCAGAGGAACTAATATTAGGTTGCCCCCAGTGGGATCTAATAATGAATACCTTTGATGAACCAAGATCTAAAAATCCTGGATAAACCTTTCTATGCCAGCGCTTTAATAGTTTATCCAGTATATACCCAAATCTTCCAGCTCTTAACTAACTTCCAGTGAAGGATATTTAATAGTTTTCCAACTGTATAGATCTTAACTTTGCCTGTCATAGTCTTACCTCTTCTTGCGTTCCTCCCGGTGTCACATCTCCGGGTAAGAAGGGCAGCTGTGCTGGGAGGAGGCCCTGGGGGAGCTGGGGTAGCCCCTCTGAATTTCCCTCTTGTGGTGGTGATGCGGCTGGGAGGACGAAGGGCGCGTGGAAGGATAGGACTTATGCAAGTTTTGGCTTGCTTTGCCTTCTTTTCCACTTTTCCTTCTCCTGTCATCACTAATGTTGCTGATGGTGATGACAGGATCTTTGCCGGGTTTTGGAGGGAGTGCGGGCATGGCTGAGGTGACTTGGGTGTATCTTGGTGGTGTGGTGGTTAGGGCTTCCTTCCTCGGGTATGTGGTGGTATGGGTGGTAACTTTGCTTGGTGGTAGTGGCGTGGTGTTTTCTTTTTCCTTTAAAATATTTCCCTTCCCCGGATATAAGCCACGGCCTTGTGGCTGTATAATAAAACACCAGTTGTCATCTTGTCGGAAGAAATTTTTATCTTTGAGCAGATATTCCCACCATTTCCAGGAACGAGCATCTGCGGGCCTTGAGGTGTCGACAAATACCGTCGGGTATGAATTATCGTTGGTGTATGACAGAGCTGTTTGGAACTCGTCCAGGAATCTGAGGGTGTGGGAAGAACCCTGATCTTTGCTCCATTGAATCTTCCTGATGAAGGGGAATATTCTGGTGCGGGAAGTGCTAGAGTCGGTCACAGGAGTTTGGATTCGGGGTTGAGTTGTGGTGGTTTGAGTTGGTAGAATTTTGAGTTCTGTAACATGCTATGCGTAATGCTGGTACTATTAATGAGTCGTGGTGTGGTTGCAAAGTATGTGAAAGTGAAGGGAATGGATATGAGCTAGAAGTCATAGAAGAAATGGAAAAGAAACGAGAAGGGGGCTTAGAGAGACGGCCTGATCTAGTGCGAACGGGAGAGGGATGAAAAGAAGAAGAGTTATAGAGAGAGGAGGGTGACGGGCGAGGGGGTGGTGTGGGAAGGGGAGAGGTCTAGGATTAGGGGTGCGGGGTTGTGGAGAAGGGGAGACGTGAGGTTGAATGGTAATAGGTATAGAAATAGATGATTTAGGAATGATGGGGGGAATGCTGGAGGGGTAGGGTTGAAGGGGTGGAGCTAGGCGACGGGGAAGGTTAGGGGGTGGGTGAGGAGGAAGAGGGAAAGGGTGAAACAGGGTTTTGATTGCGAGAGTAAGAGGGAATTTGTTGACGAGAGGAAGTCGGGTTATGGGGTGAGTGTGGAGGTGAAGGGAATGAAGAAGTTGCTGACAAAGGGGGGGGGGGGGGGGTCACTTAAGGCGAGGAGGAGGAGTGGTAGAAGGGTGTCGAGTTATATCACGGCGTTGCGGGGTGGGAGGCAAGCAAGGGCGTGATATTTTATGATGATCTGATATGGGTTGGGGACTTCAGTGATTTTATATGGCCCAATGTATCGGGGACCCAGTTTGTTTGACACTGGTGGTTTTGTTACCATTACCGGATTAATGATGGCGTAAGGGCTTTGTGGTGGCGCGACGTCTTTGGTGGTGTCCTGGCAGACTTGGGCAGTATGGAGGACATTTCTTAAGGGTTGTAGAGGGTCCGTTGACAGGCTTATTGACAAAGGTTTGGCTAAAGCACGAAAGGGGAGGAGTAGGGGTGCAACGCTATATATTCTCTCGTGGGGCGTGATGCCATCTTCTCGAGGGCAGGAGTTCATTCCCCACTGTATAATTTTTACTTGGGCTGGCCAGTCTTGTGTTTGTAAAGTGATGAGTCGAGTCCTTAGTTGATTAGTGATGGTTTTATGACTTATTTTGCAGATGGAATTACCTTGAGGCCAGTAGGGGGACGAGTGTGACACCTTGATGCCACATAATTGTGAAATTTTTTCCCATACTAGACCAGAAAATTCAGGGGCATTGTCGGAGAGGAGTACTTCAGGTAGGCCGAAATTGGCGAAGACTTCGATGGCTAAAAATTCTGCCACGGTGAGGGTGCTGTGTTCTTTGACGGGGCATGCTACTAGGATTCTGGAGTAGATGTCGACAAAAGTGACAACGAATCTTTTGCCCTGTTTCAGGGGGAATGGACCCATGACGTTGAGGGACAAAGTCTGCCAAGGTTTAACCCCTAACCATCGGGGCCCGACTTAAGTCCGTATCTAAAAATCTGGACTATGTGGCGGGGCCCGACTTTAGTCCGTGAGCAATTTTGGCGCAATATTGGCTCTGAGAGAGAGACGAGCGATGGGAGGGGCGTAGGTTACCTTATGCCCGCTCGCCACGGCCGATGTGGGCCTACTGACATCTAATCCACACACATCCACACCCCTCCCTCGCTACACACGTAATTATGTAACGAAATTACCGCATTTTAGCGATTTTGCCCTTCGGTTGCACGATCGTTGCAAGACAACCAGTGATCATAGAAGGATGGTTCAGGTGTCATTGGTAAGCTCAATTTACGCCCTTTCAGGGATACATAATTGTATTACGCTCTGGCTCTTGTTTATGCATGATAAAGAGCATGGAATCAAGGCCATTTATGGGAAAAACCCCGCTGGGCGGTACGTAGAAATTACCGCCTAGGCCGCTCGTATGGTGTTAAAGACGACTAATTTTCCAGCTGGTCCTGGCATCCTGGTACGGTCTTTACCTAATCCGCAAGGTCTGCAAGCTTCTACAACTTTTTTAGCTAGGGTGGTGTGGGTGGTAGATTTGCTAGAATACTTGCAAAATGTTTGGCTTGACCAAGATGAATACCATTTCCTTTGTGTATTATCAATAGTATTTCCTGGGCAGTTTGCATGTTGATGGCAATATGTCCTGATTCCGTGTAAAGTTGATCCCAGACACGATGTAAGTTATAGAAAACATCTTTTGGGATCCATTTCGGTTTTCTATTAGTTAGCCATGATTGTAGTAAGGTGGGGTTGTCGTTTTCTTGCGGTTGTTGGGGCTGCGTTTTCATTGTCGAGTTGGGGTGGGTCACTAAACTATTTGATTTTACTAAATTGTTTGAAATTGAAGGGGTCACTATTGAATTTGAATGGGTGACTGAAGTAGCTGAATTTATAGGATTAACTAAAGTATTATCACTTGGGGGGATCAAAGTAGCTGAATTTGTAGGGTTAACTAAAGTATTATCACTTGGAGGGGTCACTCAACTGGATAAAGTGGGGAGGTGATTTATGCTAGCACTTGTGACGGGCAGGCATGAGAGGGCATCTGCGTTTGTGTGAAGTTTCCCTGGACGGTAGTGAATTTCAAAATTGAACTCCTCCAGTGTTTCTCGCCAATGCACAAGAAGAGCAAAGTTGGTTTCGGACCTTCTTAGCAATTGCAGGGATTGATGGTCGGTGATTATATCCACTTTGGTGCCTAGCAGAAAAGAGCAAAAATTATTTAATGCCCAGATGACACCGAGGCACTCTCTTTTCGTAGTTGCATAATTTATTTGTTCGGCATTCAAAATTGCACTGTCGCAAGCGATTATGTGCTCACAGCTATCCTGTACTTGGGCCAACACAGCACCGATGGCATATAAGGAGACATCATATATAACCGGAACGGTTGTCTATATTACGGAAAAGCGACTGTAGGGGTTTGCAGAAGATGTTGTTTGAGGGTGTTGAAAGCTTTGTCCCTTTCCTTAGTCCATTTGAAGGGCTCGTCTTTTTTTGTTAATTCGTGAAGAGGGCGGGCCATGGCAGCGAAATCTTTCACAAACCTCCTTTAGTAGGTGGCTAAACCTAAGAAGGAGCGAACACCTTTGACAGTGGTGGGAGGAGTTTGTGCTGCGATTGCGAATAACTTCTTAGGATCAGGTGAGATGCCCTCGGCGGAGATGACGTGGCGAAGGAAATCAACAGTTGTCTGGGCTACTGAGCATTTTGAGGGCTTTAGTTTGAGTCCGGCCTCTCTTATACGCTGTAGCACCTGACGGAAGCTCTGAAGATATTCTTCCCAGGTTTTGCCATACACTATGACATCATCCAGGTATGCCAGGCAGATTTCCCAGGTGAGGCCCTTAAGGACGGATTCCATTAAGAGGGAGAACGTGGCAAGCCCGTTGCAGAGACCGAAGGGGAGCCCATTGAACTCATAGAGGTGGCCCCCACTGGTGGAAAATGTAGTCTTATGTCGATGGCTTTTCTTGATGGGAACTTGCCAGCACACGGCCTGTAGATCCAGGGTGGCGAACCATTTTGATCCATGGAGGGAATCTTGGGAGTCATCAATCCTAGGTAACGGCGTGGTGTCTTGATGGTGACGTCATTCAATCTTCTGTAATCTACACAGAACCTAGTGGATCCGTCTTTCTTGGGGAAGACCAGGGGCTGACGGAAGGGGTGGCTATCCCTGTGTCCAACACTTCCTGGACTTGTCGGTCTTCCTCTTGACCCTGCAAGGGGTTTTTCCTTAGTGAAGGTTGACAGATGGGAGGTCCTTCGGTGTAGATCGGGTGCTCTACGACATTAGTTTGCCCGATTTCGATGGGCGATTTGGCGAAGACTTCTGCGAACTCATGGAGGACACTTAATAACTGCTGGTGTTGTGACGTGGTTAATTGTTCCGGAATGGAGGGCAGGTTGAGTGGTGCTGTAGATGCAGGAGTTGAGGGTGTGACATCATCGAAAGTTTCAAGATCGCCGATGATGAGGCCTCTGGGTAGTGGCAGGTTGAATTCTGCATCTGTCAGCTCGAGGTAAATCAAGCTGAGGTGAAAATATCATAGGCTTATCAATTGTGTGATGTAAGGGCATCCACTGTTGGTGTTGTGCAGGTATTAATACTCGTTGCGAGGTTACTGCGGGGGTTACTACGGTGATAGAGGCTGATGGTGATGGCCCTGCAGGTGTTGGGCAGGGGGCTTTGCTAAGGTAGGTGGTTGATTTTTGCGATGTTTTGGACTTTGTTGTAGTTTTGGTGGATGGAATTTTTGAGTTGTGGTGGGGGCTTAGTCTTAGTCAGCATCTTGTTTCTTGGGATGACTTTAGGTGGGGTTACAGGAAGTTGGATTTTGTTGCTTTTCTTGTTCTTGAATGTCAGAAGGCGTTGGCCGTTGTGCTTGTAACTGTTGCAGTACATCTAATCCCATTATAACCATCGTATTGCGTGCATTCAGAATAAAATACAACAAATTGATGACGGCAAGAAGCTTCTGGTTGAGGGGTGGTAATATTCAGGGGCGTGGTCTCTCCTCGGATGACTAGGGGCGTGTTACCTGCGCTGATTAGGTTCGTGGTAGAGGCGTGTAACATTCCTAGCTTGCGGCAATGTTCAAAATTTCACCTATGATCGTTTTTTCAAATAATAATAAATTGAGGAACTGGTTTAGGTTCAAAGATAAGATCCCACAAAGTTTGCAATCGTCAGTTGTATACCAATATACGTGTAAGAGCTGTAAATCTCAGTACGTCGGCAAAACAACTCGGCAACTCCGGGCTCGTATCAGTGAACACTTTGGCCGTTCCTTCAGAACAGGCCAAATGCTTCAAAAAACATGATTTTCGGCCATTAGAGATCACTCACATGCTCACGACCACCCAATGAGTGATTCAGAATTCAAAATTCTCGCCAGTTACCCTACAGATATGGAGTTGCGTATAGCGGAAGCTCTCTATACTTTTATTTTTAGCTTGTTTAGCTTTAGCTTGGGGACCCGCAGAGGGCTGCACACGGGCAGCATGATATGCGGGGGTTGTGCGGGGAGTTAAGGGGCTAATGGGAAGGATGATGATAAGGAGAATTTTGTTTAGTGATCCTAGCTTTAAAACTATCAAGAGTGGAGCTGTTAACTATATGACATGGAAGGTGATTCCACTCCTGGATGCTGTGGGGGAAAAATGAGTGCCCAAATATGTCGGTGCTTGCCTGGTATGTGTGGTCTTTTCGGTTGTGGCTGCCTCTTGTGAATCGTATGTTTGTAGGGTGTAAATATGTGTCTTTATCTATGTCTACTAGATTGTTTGTGATTGTGTAGAGCATTTGTTGTCTGTGTATTTGTCTTCTTGTTGCAAGTGTGTCTAATGTAATGTCTTGTTTGAGCAAAGTGACCAATGTAGTGTGTCTGTAATCACGTCTGATCCATCTTGCCGCCTTATTTTTTATGGCTCTAATGTATTAATGTTGTTGTGAGTGTGTGGATCCCAGACGGTGTCGTGTCGCAGTATTCAATGTGTGGTCGAACTAGTGTTCCAAAAGCTAAAATGTGTATGTCTGTGTTGCACCTCCTTAGGTTCCTGCGTAGGAGCCCAAGGGCTTTGTTGGCTTTTGCCCTGACGCTACTCACACACGTAAGCTGTGCAACTCAATATAGGTACTCACGAGTCTGCATGCGATCTACTATGTTGCTAAACTGGTGAGTCTTTCCCCTAGGTTTATTATTTCCTATGTTTCCCTTTATGATATTCTTTGCTCTCTTTTTCCACATTTCCATTACGCTAGGTTTTATATATTGTTAGGTATTTGTTCCTTTATATAATTATATTCTCACTACAACATGTAATCAACTCTATTCTTGTAAGAACTTTACATATTTTCGGAATGATTTAGTTAGTCTATCTCCAATAGATTTTTCCTTTCTTTTCGTTTCTCTCATACATGTATATATTATTAATCAACCTAGTGCACAATAGTTATTAGTGTTCCTAAGAAAAACAAATATATTTATTAAACCTTGTAATATTACCTATTGAGTGAAATGTTGTTTACGTACTTTGTATTATATAATTCTATTAGTTTAACATAAGTCCTGATTTATCTTTGTTTGTAGCCCTGAAGATGAGAATAGATTTCTCGAAACTGTCTAAATGAGTTTTTCTACATTCATCCCTACGTTGGTTCTAATATTCATTATAAGGCTGCATTTTCCAATCAACCAAAGTATCGCATATACAGTATATATATTGTTACGTATCTCAAGTCCTCAAGTGGTTAACTTGATGAATCTAGATAGCACAGAGATATATATTAAGGTATCAGTCAGCTGAAGGCAAAACAAAAGTAAAATCTAATAAAATAATTTCCTGTTGTTGCTTCCTTTCCTTTTGGATCTTAGGACTTAGTATCCTTTATTGACTGATACTCTTTAATTATGAAAAATACTGAAACTAATTAAAGTCATGTAGTATTTATAAAGAATTATTATTTAACCGAAGCTTAGTAGGCTATGGTTATGAACCGAATAAGTTATAGCTAAAGAAGGACTTAATTTTATAAAAAGTCTTGAAAGATAAATATTAAAGTAAGAATATTTCTGTCTCTTACCCTTTTTGAAATGAATAGATAGTTTTTTCTTATATGTCCTTTATTTATATTTAATGTAATTATTCTTGGTTCTTGTCTTACGTTAATAGTATTATATTATTATTATTATCAGGAGTAATATCAAAGTCACATAAAAAGTTAGATATATATTTAATAATTATTAAATTTATTTCTTAAAACCACGTACATTGAGGTTTGATTATGAGGTAAATAAAGTTACAGATCGTTTTCATAGATTCGATTCAGGTCTCACTCAAATAATATGAAAAGCAAATATAATATTTTGAAGCAAAAGAATTTTCTTCAGCTTAGGAAATCACTAGAAGTAATATTAACACAGCCATGTTAGTCTAAGGCGATATTACTAATACGAGACAATAGCATCACCGTACTAAGCACCGTTAAGCAATGTAAGCTTAATTAAAAGAAAATGAAAGAACTCGTAAGTATTAATATAAAACAATAGTATTACTTTCATCATAACCCAATTACTTAAAGAGTTGCTTTAGTCCACAAGTTAGTCAACTAAAATAGTTAAGTACATAATAATAGCGTTAACGTTAATTCCCAATCAAATAGTTAAGTACATAAATAGTAGTGTTAACGTTAATTCGCAATCAAATAGTTAAACACATAATAGTAGCGTTCACGTTAATTCCCAATTAAATAGTTAAACACATAATAGTAGCGTTCACGTTTAATTCGCAATTAAATAGTTAAACACATAATAGTAGCGTTCACGTTAATTCGCAATTAAATAGTTCACATAAGCGTTCACGTTAATTGCCAATCACATATCTCACTAACCCACATAAGTGTTTACACCGAACACACTTAACACACATTTATATAATCTGACTGACAGTCACAATCCCATTATAATACTTCACCCCGTCTTCCTCCAGCTGCAAGTTCACCTTCCCCAACTCCAAATGAGACTGATTTGAATGCCCACAACTCGGGTCTTATATACCAAACAATGATGGTGTAGGAACGAATCAGGAGGCGGGGGTTGGTGCCTGCTCCAATCATAGCTCCTCGAGTCTCATAACAGATGCATGGTCCACTCACAGCTCCTGGCGTCGATCATACGTCATAGCATCGGTCATCGAGGTGTG
>CM064581.1:58983089-59043089 GCA_032716605.1 Paralithodes platypus | reverse complement strand
TGGTTAATATGAACAGTCCGTGGCCGGTACAGAAGGGGTTAACAGTGTGGTGCTCAAGAGTACATTGGTTACGATTATCAGGTTCTTGACTCTGTTCATTTGGACATTTTCCAGCGATGTGCATTTTGCTTGCCCATAAACTAAACACAAACAAAATACATACATGAGAGAGAGAGAGAGAGAGAGAAGAGCGCCCCATTTGACCTAAATATCTGTTGGAAGAGAGGTATTCTTACCAGGATTCGAACCCACTCACTCCAGGTATATTTGGGAGACTTGGGCACCGTAATCAATCGGCGTCCGCTCATGGCCGACTGATTACAGTGCCCAACTCTCCCAATTATACCTGGTGTGAGTGGGTTCGAATCCTGGTCAGGATACCTCTCTCCTCTACCCCACCTCTACCTCTACCCCAGGGATCGGTACTAGGACCAATTCTCTTTCTAATTTACATCAACGACATAGATGAGGGTCTCACCTGTACAATCTCAAAATTTGCTGACGATACAAAAATTGCAAATAGCGTACTCTCAAAAGAACAAGTTGACGATATGCAACACAATCTAGATAAATTGTCATGTTGGGCCCAAATTTGGCAAATGAGTTTCAATGAGGATAAATGTAAAGTACTACATATCGGATACCTAAATGAGAAAGCAAACTATTCGATGAATGGCACTCAGCTTAAGAATGTAAACAGAGAAACCGATCTGGGAGTAACAATATCGAGTAACCTAAAACCGAGTCAACAATGTTCAGAAGTTGTTAAGAAGGCAAACAAAATAATTGGCTTTATAGGCAGGTCATTTGAGCATAAATCCAAAGAAGTTATCCTAACCCTTTACAATTCCTTAGTCCGCCCTCTTCTGGAATACTGCGTTCAATCCTGGTGCCCTTATTACCAAAAAGATATAAACAAGCTAGAACGAGTTCAACGTAGAGTTACCAAAATGATACCTAGCCTAAAGAACAAACCATACGAAGAGCGTCTTAGAGAATTAAATCTATTTCCTTTAACCCAGCGCAGATTAAGAGGTGACTTAATTCAAGTGTTCAAAATCATCAAAGGCATCGACAATATGAACTGTAGTAAGTACTTCACTATCGACCAATCTAATTACACGCGGGGAAACGGTTGCAAAATTATTGGTAAATCTTTTAACTCACACGAATCTAAGAATTTCTTCTTCAATCGAGTTGTCAACTTGTGGAATGGGCTTCCCCGAAACGTTATAGACTGCATCACCGTTGATTCATTTAAACTCCGCCTAGACAAATATCTCGCATCAAACCCGCGACTGACTGCGTTTGTAAATGAATAACTTTATTTTATCCCCCCCTCAGTTACTAACCCATCTGTCCCCTACTAACTTCCTAATCCTGCCACGGACATTAGTTCCAGGGCAGTAATTCCCTTTCCAATGTTCCCTTCCCCACTCTAAACCACTGTTTGGACACTTGATCCTCAGTGTTTTGGAGGACAAGCAACCTAGAAGGGTCACTAGATCTGTTGTTGCTTGATTTCCTTTGTACTCCTTTGTACTCCTTTGTACTCCCAACCTGTCCGACATTATCATTAGACTAAATATCTGTATTTTCGATAGAATAACCTCCCGCCCCAAGGCCAGTTTCTACTAAACTGCAGGCTCGCTATCGCTCATCCAGAAAAAGTGTACACCTGAATGGGGTGAATCGTCTTATTAATGCCGGTCTAATTGGGTAAAACGTCAAACATTTTCCAAACTATTGGAACGAAAGAGGAGGGGCCCAAAAAAACCCTCCTCGCACCTAATAGAGTTGATTTAATAATGAAGCGTGATTATTATCTGCCCCCCCCCCGCCCCCCCTTATCTCTCTCTCTCTCTTTCTCTCTCTCTCTCTCTCTCTCTCTCTGGTGGGCGGGTAGAGAGCCTTCTGCTTTGCTAGCCTTACTTCCACTTGGTAGCGAATATAATTATAATTTAGTCCTGACTGCCTAGTAGGAGCCGTAAGGTCTGTGCAATGTGTGTTCTATGTAACTCTCTCTCTCTCTCTCTCTCTCTCTGGTAATGCACCTGGAGGGACGCTCAAGGGGAACTTTTCATATAAGGAGGTGGTCTTTTTCTGACCCCCTTCTCCCTCATGTTTAACACCATTTGGTTTGGAGATATTAAACCGTTCAACCATTAGTTTGGTTTAGTATTTTTTTAAGACCATTCGTGCAATTTAGGTGTCGATTTTTTCCTGGCGTTAGAGAGCCAAACGAACCTGCAATTTAGGAGGAACCGGCCTTCGGTAGGAACATTATTCTACCGAAAAATGGATTATTTTTTCTCGAAGGAAGGTTTGGGGATTGCTTTTGACATAAATGTGTGCATTTTACGGTAGAAAAATGGTCCGGCCAAAGGTCGTTTCCTTCTGAATTATAGGCTCGCACTCGCTCACCAGGAAACAAAACAGACACCTACAGTACTGTAAATGGCACGAAGGTCTTAATATTGACATATAAATGGGGTTAAGTGTCTCATATTCGCCAAACTAATGTGGCAAACGTTTTAAAATCTCAAAATTAAAAATTAAAACTAACCCTCTAACCGAAGACTGGTCCGATTTCCCCAGTCCTTCTTCTACTAAACAAGCAAGCTTTGTAACTCTCTCCCTCATCCTATGACTTAGGCTGCTTCAATCTCCGTGTGTTCAGACATTTTGATTCTAACGAACTTGAATTTGGCTTTATTACTCTTTCAATTTTGTGGGATACACCTTTTACAGGAAGCTTTGCCCTTTGTCCTCTTCATTCACACAGAAAAAAACAAAAAAAACATGAGGAAGAAAGGGCTCCAAAAATCACCCCTTAACCCTATGAGAATCATGACGCGTTTTAGTGGTTTATTTTGGCTATCATTAGACGATTGTTTGCAGTTTAGGAAGGACCTTTAGGAATTTAAGGAGTCACAACTAACTCAATTATGCCTCTGACTCCCACCGATCCTTCCTAAGCTGAATAAAATCGTCTAATAACAGCCAGAATGAACTGCTATAACAAGTCATAATCCTCAAGGGGGTTAATACCTGTAGTCCTCTGTCAATATCCCCGCATGCTACCCCTTAACAATGAGGGAGAAGGGGGGTCCAAAACTCTCCCCTTAACCCCTTGAGCACCATGACGTAAATTGCATCATATTTTGGTTACCATTTGGTATTTTCTTTCTTTATTATGTATTTCGAGGACTCAAACAGGTAATTACGATCTCAATAAACTCAAACAGGTAATTACGATCTCAATAAACTCAAACAGGTAATTACGATCTCAATAAACTCAAACAGGTAATTACGATCTCAATAAACTCAAACAGGTAATTACGATCTCAATAAACTCAAACAGGTAATTACGATCTCAATAAACTCAAACAGGTAATTACGATCTCAATAAACTCAAACAGGTAATTACGATCTCAATAAACTCAAACAGGTAATTACGATCTCAATAAACTTACTTAATAAAATAGGTTCTTCATAAACTACATAATATCGTTTAATAAAATAGGTTCTTCATAAACTACATAATATCGTTTAATAAAATAGGTTCTTCATAAACTACATAATATCGTTTAATAAAATAGGTTCTTCATAAACTACATAATATCGTTTAATAACATAGTTCTTCATAAACTACATACATAATATCGTGTTCTTCATAAACTACATCATAAACTACATAATATCGTTTAATAAAATAGGTTCTTCATAAACTACATAATATCGTTTAATAAAATAGGTTCTTCATAAACTACATAATATCGTTTAATAAAATAGGTTCTTCATAAACTACATAATATCGTTTTATTTTTGCTAGAATCAAATATATAAAGGCTTCATGGTGCTCATGGTACCCCATAAAATATCAAAACTAATGGGGCTAAACACGAGGGAGAAGGGGGTCCACAAATATGCCCTTAATACCAATAGGAGCCATAGTCTTGTATTTGGTTCATACATACCCAGTCTACCTCACACTCCCCCCATGGTAGCCGCACCTCACACACCCCAGGGCAGTCACGTAGGGCACCGCCAATTATCGTTGGGTATATGGGTAGTAGGGATGTAGGGTGTGGTGTTGGTGATGGTGACGTTTCTCTTAATAGTGGTGGTGATGTTGATGGAGTTGGTGGTGTTGTTGATGGCGGTGGTGGTGGCAATGATGTTGTTGTTGATGGTGGCATTGTTGAGGATGTTGATGGTAGTGGTTTTGTTTGTATTGTCGATGGTGGTGATGTCGTCAGTGATGGTGTTGTTTTTGTTGTTGTTGTTGTTGTTGTTGTTGTTGTTGTTGTTCCCTAAGCTGCCTGGCCGAACAGCCCCGAGTCCCTGAGGAAGGCCATGGCCACGATCGGGCTTTCCCACAGAGCTCTCATTGAGTGTAGGTTGTGTTGTTGGCGTAAGTGGTTGTGTGAAATGCAGTCTTCTATGATGTGTTTAATGGTATGGGGTGCTGTGTTACATCCCGGGCAGGCGTCGACAACGGAGTCATCCAGTCTCTTCTGATAGCTCAGGAGAGCTGGATGGTGTCCGCATCTCAGCCTGGCCAGGTGGACTCTGTCCTCGCGAGGGAGGGAGGATTCGGAAGGATGGATTTCGGGAGGTCGTGCATGCAGCTGCGTGTTGTCTGTGAGTGAGTGGATGGATTGGCGAGAGATATGAGTATGGATGTGCTTCTGGAAGTTGGTTCGGGGTGGGCAGGGAGGGAGAGAGGACAATAATTGTGTGTGATACCGTGTGCTGGGTGTTGTTTTGATATTTCTTGGTGTCTGTGGGTGTGTTGCCATGTAGTTTAGTGGGTGGTCTTGGTTCGTGGAGGCTGTTGCCAGGAATTGAGTGCCTCTCATGTCCAGATGGTCTTTGACTTTGAGGATTTTTGTTTCTTGATGTAGATGATCTGTGGGTGTAGTAGCTGTGCAGCCTGTAATGATCTTCAGGGCTTTGTTTTGAATAGTCTGTAAGGTCTTATGATGTGTTTCAGCTAGGTTAGAAGCCCAGGCTGGGCTTGCGTATTCCATTACTGATCTTATGTATTGTTTATATACTGTGGTGGTAGTTTCTTTGTTGTGTCCAAATTTTGTGTGAGCAAGTGACCTGAGGGCGTTAAGTCTGGGTGTCAGTTTCTTTTTAATGTTTGTGGTGTGCTGTTTGAATGCCATATGAGTATCATATGTTACTCCTAGGATTTTGGGTGTGTGTGTATGTGTTAGGGGTGTGTTGTTTATGGTGAGTTGAGGGATGTATTCGTGTTCACCTGTCCAGCTTGTGAGCAGGGTTGCGGTGGATTTGGCTGGGGCTAGATTAAGTCTGTTTGTAGTGCACCAGCCATGTAGTGTGTTGAGATAGGGTTGAAGGAGATCTGTTGCCTCTTCTTGGGTCATGGTGTGTGCATGTGAGTGTTATGTCATCTGCATAGGAGGCTAAGTTTATTTGGGGAGTATTGGGTGTAGTTATATCGTGCATGTACAGATTGAAGAGTGCGGGCGATAGGACGGATCCTTGTGGGACTCCGTTTGGAAAGTTTCTGATTTTAGATGACTGACCGGCAAAAGATACGTGTGCACATCTGCCTGCTAGGAAGTTGGCCAGCCACCTTTTTGTGTTGTTGTGCATGTTTGTGTTGTAGATTTTGTTTGTTAGGTTGTGGCGTGGGATGGCATCGAAGGCTTTACTAATGTCGAGTGTGGCTAATAGTGATCTGTGTGGTGGTCTAGCTGAGTTGATGCCGTCAAAAGCTCTTTGTGTAAGGTCTGTGAGAAGAGTGTTTGTGGAGTGCAGTGGCCTAAAGCCATGTTGTGTTGGAGCTAGGGGTAGGTCGGGTGTAATTAGTTGTAATACTAGGCGTTCCATGACTTTGGAGGGGGAGCAAAGGAGTGTGAAGGGGCGGTGCGAGGAGGGTAGCGTGGGGTCTTTGTTGGGTTTGGGGAATGTGATGATGATACCATGCTTCCAAATGTCTGGTATTGTGTTGTGTGAATAGCTGTAGTTTGATATGTTAGTGAGTGTTTGTATGCCTTGTGGTCCCAGGTGTCTGAGGTGTATGTTGCTTATGTTGTCTAGGCCACAGGCGGGTGAGTGCTTGAGATTGTTGATGATATGCTTTGTCTGGTGATTGGTGAAGGGTGTATAGTCAGGGTCTGTGGGGAATTGTCTCTTACGTCGGATGACACGTCGGTCGTCTTTGTGAGGTTTTAGGTGGCTGACATGTGAGAAGTGATTGATGAGAGTGTTTGCTTGTTGTTTACATGAAGGAGTAGAGTCTGTTGTTGTGATTGCAGCATGTGATTGTGTTGTGTTGCTGTTGGAAAGTGTGATGCTGTTTAGTGTTTTGTAGAGTTTTTTGGGGTTTGTTTTGTGATCAAGTGTTTGTAGGAAGTTATTCCAATTTAGTTTTTGTTGTTCTTGTATTTTGTTGTTAGTTTGGGTGTTGAGCGCTTGAATTTGTTGTGTGATGTCTTGTGTGTGGGGTGCTGGGGAGTGTTTCAGTGTGTCGCGTTGTCTGATGAGGTTTTGAATTTCTGGTGTGAAGTTGGGGTTGTGTCTTTTTCTGTTACCTCTTGGAATGTGTTTCTTGTCAGCGTTTTGGATAGTTTTATTGAGTATGTGTACAGCATTGTTGATGTTAGTGATGGGTGTACTGTTTAGAGTTGTGAAGTGTTGTTCTGTCTCATTTGTAAATGCTTCCCAGTTAGCTCTTTTATAATTGGTGTATGTGTGTTTGTGGCTAGCTGGGGTGAGTCTGTTTTTGGTGGTGATAATGATCGGGAGGTGGTCAGAGCCTAAGGTTCTGACCACCCTCCAGGATGTTGTGGGGGCGAGTTCTGGGGAGCAAAAGGTGATGTCTGGAGATGATGGGTTATAGAGGGCTTGGTGATGAATATGGGTATGTTGATGGATGTCGTTAAGGATGATGAGGTTATCTGTTTGGTTTTGTAGTACCAGCCCTCTGTCTGTGTCGGGGTTGTCGACAAACCAGGCCGACGTCTTGGCATTGAAGTCACCACCCAGGATGATGTGTGGGGTGTTTGTGATGTGTTGTAAGTGTGGTCTGTATTCATTTGGTACTGTAGGGGATGTTTGGGGAGGGATGTATGTGTTTATGATGGTTATGTTGGATTTGTTGCCAGTGCGTATTTTAATTGATTGTATTTCTGTTGTGTTATCATTTGGGGGAAGGAGGGATTTGGTTTGTACACTAGTTACTATGTATGATATTTCATTGTGTACCAGGGTGATGAGTCCACCGCCCCCGCCGACAGCCCGGTCTTGTCTGATGGTGGTGAAATTATGAAATGTGGGTGTTTTTTGTGATGTGCGGAGTTTTGTTTCTTGTAAGATGGCAATGTGTATGTTGTGTTGTTTGATGAAGTGTGAGAGTTCGTGTTTCTTTGTGTTAATGCCATCTATGTTCAATTGGAGAATGTTAATGTTATGTGCACGATGTATGTTGGGTGCTGCTGCACGAGGATGGGGTGGGGGTGAGGGAGGGGCTGGAGGTTGGGATGGGTGAGGTGGGGGTGGGGATTGGGGAGCAGGAGATGGGGGTTGGAATGGATTAGGATGGGGTGTGGTGTGTTGAGTTGAGGATGTGGATAGTATGGGAAGGTTAGGTGGGTTAGGGAGGAGAGGTGGACGGGTTTTAGGGGGGGGAGTGGATGATATGGGAAGGCTAGGTGGGTTGGGGAAGAGAGGTGGACGGGTTTTAGGCGAGGGATTTGACTGGGAGAGGGAGGGGCATGAGGAACAGGTCCAGGTGTTCGTGTAGTGTTTCTTGGAGGCAAGTGTTGTACAGGTGAAGTGGGTCCTGTTCCTGCATGAATTGCAGAGAACTGAACCCTTAGTGTGGCGACTCGAAGTGATGGGTTTTGAGCAAGTTGGACATATGTATGTGTACGTGGGTCCTGGGTTGCTCTCAATGTCTCCGGCTAGAAGAAGTCTTCGAGAAATGACAGCCGGAGAGTCATTTCTCGGTGTAGGAAAAACTGTGTGATGTGTGTGTGTGGTGTGAGAGGTGTGGAAATTCCCGGCGCGACCGAAGCCACTCCAAGGACCCGTGCCCCCAGAGGGGGGGCAGGGGATAGTTGTGACGGTTTGGCTCCCGAAACTGCTCCCCGCGGCCGGCATCCGGTTGTCCTCCACTGGTCGATTGATCTTCTCTCCGGCCGTGGAGGGTCGGCAGCCATCCGCGGTTGGCAGCTCCGGGAGGTGGTCCCACGGCGTAGACGCCGCCACATCAGGACCTGTTTTTGTTGTTGTTGTTGATGGTGGAGGAGAGGTAGGGTGGTGATAGATGTTTCTCTTCTGCCGCTGGGATGATGGGAAGCCGTTATCCACCACCTTCAGGACTCGTGAACCAGGGAAGCCAACGGAGCCCTGCCGCTGGAGGTTACTCGGAGCACCGCTACCATATGCCAAGACCAACGATAACACCACCAGAGACAACACAAACGTGGACATTATGGTGGTCGGATATGCAAACAATGAATGTATAGGGTTTGAGACCAGAAGAGAGGACACAAACTTGGATATTATGGCAGCCTGATATTTGAACAAAGAATGAGTAGTGTTTGGTACCAGATTGGCGAATATTGAGAGTTGGTGTCTATGGGAAACGTTGAAGGCTCAATGTGATATTCTAGTGTGTAAGAGAAGCGGCGGTGGTGTTACGGTCGGGAAGGGTAAAACACCACTGAATCCCTGTATAAACTGTTCTGTTTATATATTGAGCAGTGAGTGCCAGAGTGGCTCATAGTGGCAGTGGTGTCATCCTTTATCCTATTCAGCGAGGGAGAAAACCCCGAGGACTTCCGGGATATAGAGATCCTGTTACATTATTATTTGGACGCCATTTTGGTGCAACAGTTATCAAGCATCCACATGATCCAAAGCCAACAGAAAAACTGACCCGAGGTTTTCCTGGTGGTGTAATGGAACCTAAACCAGTCCATACCCCCCCCCCCCCCCCACCCAGGCCACAACCCCCACTAACTCCTGGGGGTGTAATGGAACCTGAACCAGTCCCTACACACCACCCCAGACCACAACCCCCACTAACTCCTGGGGGTGTAATGGAACCTGAACCAGTCCCTACACACCACCCCAGACCACAACCCCCACTAACTCCTGGGGGTGTAATGGAACCTGAACCAGTCCCTACACACCACCCCAGACCACAACCCCCACTAACTCCTGGGGGTGTAATGGAACCTGAACCAGTCCCTACCTCCCCTCCCCCCCCCCCCCAGTCCACAAAACCCACTAACTCCTGGTGGTGTAATGGAACCTGAACCAGTCCCTACACACCACCCCAGACCACAACCCCCACTAACTTCTCTTAGGTTGGTGATGGGCTGGTCTATCAGAGTGAGACCTGAGCGATCTCTTCCATACCCATAGCTTACTCTGACTGTTCCTTTTACTTATATATTTTCTAGATCTCAAGTGACCGTGGATTGACCGTGACCGTGACCGTGGATTGACCTCCCAATCTGCCAACCTAGAGGTTGGCAGATTGGAAGCCAAAGCGTCACATTCTTCCTTTGCCCCTCAAATTTCTCTTCATAATTGCTGAGGGGCACAGGGCCCTGGGTGGGGCTTTGGTTTCCTGGGCGTTTCCGCACCCTCCTCAGCTCCCCGCCATGGAGTGGCTTCGGTCACCCAGGCTTTATTGTGGTAGGCAGGAAGGGATCTGTGGGGGCGCTCGGTTATGGCCTTGGCCTTGCTCGGGGTCTTGGGGCTGCTCGGCCAGGCAGCTTGGGGAACAACAACAACAACAACAACTTCTCTTAGGCCCACACTGTGTCCTATCTCTTAGATAGATAGACAGTATATATATATATATATATATATATATATATATATATATATATATAAGTATTCTGTATATAGCTGAATCCAATGTTAAATAATTTAGGCAGTTAAGTATAAGCAGTGTATAACAAGTAGTTATTTCTTCTAGACATAATAGTACATGATAAGTCTGTGGTATATGGTCTCTGCAGATGGATGTCCTATTTTAAGGGAGATGGGCCATTTTTCTGGCCCTTTTTCTTCCTAATGTTTTGCCTCATTAGTTTTCAGATTTAAGATGTTCGACCCATTACTTAGGGGATTCTAAAACCTTTCCTCCCATGTTGTTGTCAATATTAAGACTTTTCGTGTCATTTAGGTGTCGATTGATTCCTGGCGAGCGATAGCGAGCCTGTAATCTAAGAGAAACTGGATTTCGGCTGTGATATTTTTCTATCGAAAAATTTACAAATTCATCTTGAAGTAGGAACTTCGGCAGGTGTATTTATAAGCTTGATGTAGGTCTAGAGAGTAAACTAAAATAAATAGTAACAAATATATATATAAATGAGCAAATAATGACAGCCATCCCCCCTTAATGACAGCCATCCCCCTTTAATGGTTGGTTTAGCATGTGCATGTGCATGAGCTATGGTGTATTATATAATGATGATGATGATGATGATGATAATGACAGCCATCCTCCCTTAATGGTTGGTTTAGCATGTGCATGAGCTATGGTGTATTATATAATGATGATGATGATGATGATGATAATGTTCCACTGTTATATTCTGCAGCGTCACTGTTCATCATTATATGGTTTCCGTTCCTTTCAACACCTCTACTGTGGGTCGCTTTTATGGTCCCCCCTCTCCCTCGTCCTTAGCCCCATTAGTGTTCAGATGTTATGACGTTCGGCCCATTAGTTTCGCGATTTTAAGACCTTTCGCCCCATTTTGTTTTGTTTTCAATGTTAAGAATTTTCATGTCATTTAGGTGTCGATTTTTTTCTGGCGAGCGATAGAGAACCTGTAGATTATAAGGAACCAGCCTTCGGCCAGGACATTTTTCTACCGAAAAGTGTACAATTTATCTTAAATGGGGGGGGGCCGAGTCTAGTTTTTTTTTTTTTTTTTCGCTACCCCCTTAATGTTGATGATGCAAGTGCATCTATTTTTATAATATTGACATTGATGACTTTGTTTCCTTGGACTGCAATAACCATGTTATGCCAGGGTTTTTACCGGGCTTGTATTGGGATTTGTTAGGTTCTACTTAACTGGAGAAGTCAAAATCATACAACACATGCACAGAAGGAGTAAAGGGTAAAATATAACACTGCGTACATCATATTAATAACTTTAATTAGTAACTCACTAGACAGAACAATAATACTTATTTATACGTGAACAATGGTTATATACATATATTTAGCCGAGCACTGACGAGGATCCACGAGGGAACTACGACTATACTGTACTTGGCTCTCTCTCTTTCTTACTATGCACTATACACCTTAATTCACTGGTGCACGATATACTGTACTTGGCTCTCTCTCTTTCTTACTATGCACTATACACCTTAATTCACTGGTGCACGATATACTGTACTTGGCTCTCTCTCTCTCTCTCTTACTATGCACTATACACCTTAATTAATTCACTGGTGCACGATATACTTTACTTTATTAGCTGTAGTGCTTTATCTCGTAGCTCGTATTGATGAGAACACTATTATACTTAGGTTCAAATAGGTATCTAAGGTTCATCACTAATATCATAGAACAATGAGAAATACAATATACTTAATGACACTGGTATATTAATAACACATGTCCTAGGAGTGACTCTATTTTCCTAAGTATTTCACATTGGTGCACTGGTGTATGAGTGGAAAGGTACAGGTATTTTCAGTAACACTCCTAATCTAGCACTTGAAGGCTGGAGTACAAAGGAAATCAAGCAACAACATATCTAGTGACCCCTCTAGGCTGCTTGTCGTCCAAAACACTGAGGATCAAGTGTCCAAACAGTGGTTTAGAGTGGGCAAGGGAAAATTGGAAAGGGAATTATTGCCCTGGAACTAATGTCCGTGGCAGGATTAGGAAGTTAGTAGGGGACAGATGGGTTAGTAACATAACACAGTTATAAGTGATCTTTCGTATATCTGGGAAAATGAGAGTAACGTCTTAGTAATATAAGTAATTCTGAATAACTACAACTGTTATTTTAGGTTTTATTTATTTAATTTCTGTATTTTAGTGCTTTGTAAGTGTGTATTTTATTGTTAACAAGTGAAGAAAGCACTATTAATTAGCATTTGTATTATTAATTGTAATTCCGATACCTCAACAATCTAGGGGAGAGTTTGGGAATGCGGGGTTTGGGGTGGGGTAAAAATAGGGGTATTATGGGAATAACTTAAAATATTATAAAGAAAATTGAAAAAACCCCATAATGTTGAAATCTGAGCCAAGTTTTGGCAAAAGTTGGCTCAGATTTGGCCGATTTTCAGAGTCGAAAAAGGGCAAAATTGGAACAAAAAATTGGCTCGGATTTCACCCTTTATCAGATAAAGAAAACCCAAAAATGTGAAAAACTGAGCCAACTTTTGTCAAAAGTTGGCTCGGATATCACTGATTTCACAAGATGGAGTGGGTAATAACCTTATAAAAATAGTAAACTTTGAGAAGACATTAGCCTTACCTAACAACCTTACCTAACCTATCCTAGTATTATGGGTGGGGGCTGCCGCCCCCACACTCCCGCTGGTTGGGTAAAAGTGTTAACGGTAGAAATCCGAGCCAACTTTTTGTAAAAAGTTGGCTCAGATTTCGCAGGGTGGAGTGGGTAGGCCTAATAGCAGGCCGCACATCCCTTGACCAGTGCGGACGTCCCCAGGGACCGCTAGTGTACCTGTTTTACCCTTAGTGAGGTCCTAGTGAACTTTCTTAGTGATGGCTGTTGCTGTCTCCTCCCATACTCTCCAGCTTTGTCTTGCTTTGCAAGAAAGACTGGAGAGTGTGGAGCAGGAGATTCAGTGTCTCAAATATGAAAATTTGGCCTTGAGACTAGCTATGGCGGAGAAGAAGTGTGAGGCTACCGGAAGTGTTCCCAGGGATCGTGAAGCCCCTTGGAAAGTGGTGTCAACAAGTGCAACGGCCTGCAAGCTGAAAAGGCAGCCACTCAAGACCCACAACAACTTCAGCACCTTGGCTGATGAGAGTGATGGCGAGGAAGTGGCGATCATCGAGGCAGTGAGAGGGGAGGGGGGGGGGGGGGGGGGGGGAGTCTGCTGCTGTTGCTGCAACAACTGCTGCTCCAACTCCTGCTACACACCGACAACGGGAAAAAGCTAAGTTCATTGTCGGTGATTCAATGGTTAGGTACCTTGACGGGGCTACTAACACTCATGTTAGTAAAGTTGTCTGCCTACCTGGAGCCGGAGTCGGGAGGGTGGCAGAGAAGATGGATGGTGTCCTAGAAGTGGGTGGGGAGGACCCCATCATCTTCATCAACGCGGGGTCCAATGACATATGGAGATGCAGGACTGAGGAGTTGCTGACCAAGTACCAGGAAATGCTGGAGAGGATCAAGGAGAAGGGTGGATTTCCTGTGGTACACAGTATCCTGCCAAGAAGAGGGGTACGGAAGGAATGGTCCTCCAGGGCTATTGGGGTAAATAGCTGGCTGAAGAAGTATTGCAAGGCAAAGTCAATACCATTCCTAGATAACTGGACCCACTTCTATGGTAAGGATGAACTGTATGCCCAGGATGGAGTATATCTTTCTCGACTAGGAGTTTCGACCTTAGCCAGCTTACTGGACAAGATTGTTGCGGGGTTTCGTTAAAAAAAACCTGGGTGTGTAAGTAAAATACTGTCTCCATATGGAACAGGTACTTCATGTGACAAACCAGTGAGTAAAATAGAAATAATCAGTCAAGATAGTGTGGATATAGTGATGTGTAATAGTAGTATCGATAACACTACACATGTAACTGATAGTAAAGATGAGAATATTGATAGAGTAGAATTTCCGTCTAGAGCTAGTAATAATAATAATAATAATAATAATAATAATAATAATAATAATATTTATTCAGTTAGCAATTTACAGAGTTGGTACCACATAGTATGTTATAAATATGACATGTACCAGCCTTGCATAATTCCAACTAAGGATAGCCCAGTAAGGCCGTTAGGCGTATTTCCATTGGGGTCCTTGTGGGATTAGGTTAGCTGGGGAAATGGGGAGGATAAAGAAATAGATACTTTAGAGAAAGTATTTCTAGGGGGTTATTTTAAGATACCTTATCAGTAATCAGTAATCCGTAATCAGTAATCATTTCAGTTTGGTTTGTCTATCTCTTATGTCGTATTTAGTAGTAGACATAAGCTTGGTGCAGTTCAACAGGAAATAATAAATTAGCTAAACACAATAGAAAATTAGTTGCAAATAAAAGTAATAGGTTGACGGTATATTATACAAATTGTAGGAGTTTATGTAACAAAATGAACGAACTTAGAGCACTCGTTAGCACAGAAAATATAGACATAATAGCGCTAACTGAAACGTGGATTAATACAGAATCTAGGCATTTTTTAGCAAAATTTGATATTCCAGGATATACTTTGTTTAAATATGACCGAACAAGTAGGAGGGGCGGGGGTATAGCAGTGTTTGTCAGGAGTACATTAAAAAGCTGTATTAAATCAGGTATTAGACTAAATAATGATAATGAAAGTGTTTGGGTAGAGGCTAACGAAGGTAGTGAGACCATAGTTATTGGAGTTATATATAGACCGCCTAATATGAGTAGAAATGGCGGAACATCGTTATGGGAGGAAATTAAAATAGCATCAAGGTTTAGCAATGTGTGCATTATGGGGGATTTTAATTTTCCGAACATTGATTGGCAGCACCAAATAGGCGACTCCGATTCAGTAGAGTTTATTGAGGTAGTACAAGATAGTTTTTTATTTCAATTCATAGATACGCCGACTAGAGGTATTAATATTCTTGATTTAGTTTTCAGTAACAATGAATATATGATAAATGTAGAGATTGGTGACCACCTAGGAAATAGCGATCATAAATCTATTTATTTTAATATACAATGGACAGGGAATGCTAAAGAGAATACGACACTTATCCCAGATTTCAGAAAAGCCGATTATGGTGGGCTAAGAAGAGACTTAAGGGTGGACCCTATTGTTAAGCAATTAAGTTAGGATATGCCAGAGTTAAACTTGCCACCTACATATAACCAGTTTATTGCTTCACTCCACAATGCTCAAAATAAATATATCCCTAAAAGAAGATTTAGATCGACGCAGAACCAACCAAAATGGATGACTAATAAGCTAATAGATCTTATAGGAAAAAAGAAAGGATATATAGAAAAATAAAGAAAGGCGAAAATCATCTACATATATACTATCAGACTCTATCAAGACAGGTCAAAAAGGAAATCAGGAAAGCAAAAAGAAATTATGAAATAAGGATAGCCAGTGACTCAAAAAATAACCCTAAAGCTTTTTACCAACTATATAAATCTAAAGTTAGAGATGTAATAGGCCCCCTAAAAACTTCAATAGGAGAACTAACAGAAAATGATTTAGAAATGTGCAGTACATTAAAATAATAGTCAGTTTCTTTCCGTTTTCACTAATGAAAATTTGGCACAGATTCCAGAAGTCAATATGGTATATAGTGATAGTATAGAAAATATGTTAAGTACAGTTAGTATAAGTAGAAATGATGTGCTTAAGGAAATTGACAGACTGAAACCTCAAAAATCGCCTGGTCCTGACGAGGTATATGCTAAAGTATTAAAAGAATGCAGAGATGAGTTAAGTAGCGCATTAGCATTTTTATTTAACAAATCATTAGAAACAGGTTTAGTTCCAGAAGCTTGGAAGCTTGCAAATGTAGTTCCGATCTTCAAAAAAGGTGATAAATCGATAGCATCCAATTACCGTCCCATTAGTCTCACATCAATCATAGGAAAGTTGCTAGAGTCTATTATTGCTAGGAAAATTAGAAGCCACTTAGAAAAATGTAACTTAATAAATTCTTCTCAGCATGGATTCACTCAGGGACGTTCTTGCCTTACTAATTTGCTTAGTTTTTTCTCAGAGGTATATTTATTAGTGGCCCCTCCATCATTGACGAACATGCCTATTACATAAGGCATCCTCTTCAAACACTAATCCGCCGTAGTTTGAATCTACCGCGCAGAGCATTTAAAAACTGAGGAGCCTTCATCATGAGCGCACGCGACCTCACTCATGGCTTCAGTCATTATGAATTGGGTTCTCACTACGAAAAAACTTCGTAAAAAATAAAAACAAAAAGAAAATAAGAATAACTATCCAATAAGCTTTCCATCATATCGTGGATGTACTTGTGTGGATTTCTGACCAGACGCTGAATCAGGCGTCATTCCTCCTTCTTTGCTCTGCGCTCAGCCTGCCCGGACGTACCTTTCAGGCTCCGCTGGTTCCGCATTCGTTGCGTCCCTAGTGAGTTTTTTCTCATTTGTTTACTCTGGGATGTATCGAGTAAGGTTAGGATAGGCGTAGCAGGAGTGTCCTGGGCTGGTTGCCCGCAGTGCAGTGTATTTTGGGTCGTATGTATGGGGCATCTATTTCGGATGTACCCTCGTGGTCCTGTTGTGGACACGTGAACTTTTCACAGTTGGGTTAGTTGGTGATGCAGGCGGCTTTCATTACGCGTTAATTATTGCTGCCTTTTATCCTTCTGATGAGGTAAGCTGTGTGTTTGCTGACGTTCCCAGCGTATTTTTCTTCACTTAGTGAAGTTTTTTCTGGGTCCGTGTCAGGCTTCCCGGGGTGGGAAGTTATCGCTTCGGTGGTGTGTTGGCGGTGGTTCCTGTTGTGATATTCCAGTGTGTGTTTATATTTCAACTATTTTCATGCCGTCTACCTAGGCCTAGCCAGCCGCTCGTAGCTTTGCCACATGTCTAGTGTTATTATTTATTTTTAAATATGCCCTACTGTGTCATGTGTATCCGGGTTTTAGTTGTGTATTGGCTAATTCCTCGGACTATATTTGTTTCCTGGTTTAGTTGTGTATTGGCTAATTCCACGGATTATGTTGTGACCTTGGTTAGTCGTGCGTGTCTCTCCTCGTGTCGTATTGTTCAGATGGTGTCTGTTCAGGGTGGGGTTTGCCTTCCGGCGGGTTTTTCTCGGTTTCACCATGAAAAATCCTGACCGATGAGCAGTGTTGGGCCACACGTGGTTTTTAACTCTGGCTGGTTCCCCGGCGTGGGGAGGTGTCTGTGGCTCTCCAGGACTGCGTCTCTGTGGGTGCCTGGTTTCAGGCCTCCTTTAAATTCCCGGCGGGATGGCTGTACCCATCCTTACATATATATTTAGATATATATAAAGAAACGACGTTCTTGAGAACACTTGTTTTTATAGGTTTTTCTACCTGGTTTACGACAACCACATGGAAAACCTAGCTGTTGTTTAGGCGTTCCTCCCCGGCGATCTTTTACAAAGAAGTGGGGTCAGGAACTTGTGGGGTTAACTTTTAGACTTCTCACCCGGCGGGTGCACCTGAGCAGGGTGGGATAAAACGACTTAGGTCTCTTATAGTTAACCAATCCATTTTAGTGATACTCTGTGTATCGCTGCCTTTACTCTTACGGCAATTGAAGGATCAGTGAGGTTTAACCAAATCGATTCCCACACCCGGCGGGTGCCCCTAAGTAGAGGAACTAAGGAATTTATAAACAAATTCAATTTCGATTAACCTTAATTGGGTGATACTTTCAGTATCGCCGCCTTCTATTTTTACGACGATCGTTTGGGACAATTCGTTAAAAATCAGATCTCGTATATTCCTGCCCTGGGCTATTCTACTAAAATATTTCAAGAGCCGGCGTCTTTATGAGGGGGGGCTTTGTTACAAAATTGAATCTTGAGACAGTCACCACCTCCTACAGACTATAAGTGCCATACTGGACCATTATATCAGAGGGTATTCTTCATGTTCTTTAGCTAAGAAGATTTGTTTAGCCTCTTTACACCCAGCCGCGTAGCGAGATGTGTTAGCTGTGTCGTTGCATCCCGTTACCCGGCGGGTTATTAACACTTGTATGCGAACACTTGGGTTAACCTTATGAGCATTAATTCCTGGAAATTTTTCTTTATTTTTCCAGAGCTGAGCTCCGGCGGACCAATACAGACCCGGCGGTAGTTCCTCACACCAGTCTCTGTCATGGCTAATGTGGCCCCAGTTTTTGCCCTGTGCATTACCCCTACTTGCGCGGGTATCCCAATTTTTGCGCATACCCTTTGCATAAGGTGTGTTAGATGTCTAGACCGTTCAAGGGGTCTCTGGGTTACACTTAATTGTTCATTTTGCTCCCAATTAGCCAATAAAGTCCTGTGTGACAATGACAAGACCGCGGCGGTAGCGTTGAGAGAGGTCAGACAACAAATGTCGGCCTATACTACCATTGTCGCACATAAGTCACTTCAATGTGACAACGTCCCACTTTGGGATAAGTTGCTGTCAGAGCACCCTCCCCCTAAACGTACCTCTAGAGTAACGGGTTTTAAGCCGACAGAGACTAGCCAGGGTTCTGTATCGTCTGTGGATACGTTTAAACGCCCGAGAGAGCCTACTCCCCCGGCAGCCACCTCCTCGTCGCAGGCGAGATCGAGGTCAAGGTCACCCCTCAGACAACGGTCTTCAAGTCGGGCCTCTTCCCCGGCTAGTAAGAAGTGTAAGACTGAAGCTTCCCCCAGTGGCCATGGTGGTGATTCTTCCAAACCTAGGTCTAGTTCGCGGTCACACCGTAGCCACAAATCCTCCAAAAAGGATTCCCATAAGAAGTCCTCTCGACATTCTACTAAGTCTAGTGCATCTCATCGTACCTCTACACCTGAAAATGTTTCTGTTACAGCCTCAGAGTATAGTGAAGCGCCTGTCCCTAAACAAGATTTACCTATTGATATTTTAACCCTAGAAACGGAAAGTTCAGGAAATTCAATAATTGAGAATGTTTCAGACTCTCAAGAGAGCGTAGGCCAGAGCCTCGGTGTTTGGCGGTTTGCCCAGCCAGGGTCTGACCATCCACGTCCGACTCATACGAGTCACACAGTAGCCGATGTCCACAGGGACGCGGCGACCCCATCCTCTATCCCTGATTTATCTTGGAAACAAGGTGCCCCTGCCTCGGCGGGGTCTTCTCAGGAGGATCGGGAGGAACAAGATGAAGTGTCATTAATTTCAGATAGGGAGGGACAAGGGTCAGGCTCAGGCCTGGACGCCGCCCATGATAATACTGATTCACCTGAAAGTTCTGCATCTAACCAGTTTGTTACAGCACAAGAAATTGATGGGTTACTTACTCATGCTCTATCAAATTCTTTAATCAACAACGAGAAAACCCCACAATGGACTTGGGGGCTCCCTTGACAGGTTCTGCGGTACGGCCTCTGATAACGTCAATCGATTTATCTAAGATTCCTAACCCTCCTACTCTGTCACCGGCAGGGAGCTCTAAGCCAGCTACGGCGGCATTCACTACGTCAAATGTCAGGGTCATTACGGATGTTAATCCACCCCCTCTAGACAAAGCGCCTCTTAGAAAGGTAGCTATGCCCCTGCTTTATGGGCCAGACGAGTCATGGGTCCCTTTGAAACCCTCTAAGCCAGAGCTTGCCCAGCCTACCTTGTCAGGGGAACTCCCGGTACCACGTGAGTGGTTTATCCAGGGAAATAAGTCAAAGAAATTAAGGGCATTGGATGCCTTGGGTAATGTTTTGGACGTAAATATCAAGGCTATACCTAGTTATTATCATCAGGATTATTTTGTTTATGCATCTAAGCCTGCTTTACCCCCTGCCTCAGCTTCAAAACTTTTTTCAGACTGGTCTAAGCTGGATGGGTTTAATGATATTAAGGCTCTGTCGGCTCTTACTCCTGAACTAGATTTACAGACCGTCACAGACGAGACAGCTAATCCAGTGTTGAAGGTGGGACAGTTGGGACCAGGACCTTGGGTGGATTGGGAGGTAGAGGCTCAAAACTTTGCAACCACTTTCACTTCTAAATCTTCCCACCAGATCCCTCAGGATACACATTCATGGTTCTCCATGCCGGTAGGTTCTGCCGGCGGAGTTCCGTCAGCTTTATTTTCTTTTTAGCTGCCCCTAAGATTAATCTTTGTGAACTAAAGGAACCATTCATTACCCCTACCCCTTCTCACCTAGACAGAGAATTTAGGCTAAGGGGAAAAGCTTTCCGCCTGTTTTCACAGTACATAGTTTCTCAACAGGTGGCTAAGTCTTTACTCAGGTCTACTCAGGCAATCGCAGACGCGGATGCTCGAAGATCAGTTGAATTATCCCGGCGTCTGATTCTTCAGTCGTCGATTCAATCCTTAGGTGACATACGCACAGCCTTACTTGAGGCGGTGCGAGCACGACAGGATCTTAGGATGTCATTAGTTCGCAAGCTGCCTGATCGCATTGCTAACCAGGTGGTAATGTCCCCAGTACTTACACCTTCTTTAATGTCCCCTGATGTATGGCGAACAGTGTTTAACATGGCACAGGCCGTGAAGCACAGTCCCGCACAGGCTAAGAAACCCGCATTTAACTTCCCCAAACCTAAGCCTCCTACTAAAGCTCAGCCAGGGGGTTCTAAGCCGTTTCTTCCGCCTAAGTCCTCCCAATCCCCCCTGGGTCAGTTCAGGCATAGACAGAGAGGGTTTTCAGGACAGAGGGGACGCGGCCAGTATAAGCCGGGGCAGGGCCAGTCTTCGGCCCACACCAGCCAGCCGGCGAAGCGTCCAACACCACCAAACCCACCATCAAAAAACTAAAGTCTTTCTCACTCCCAGTGCCTATCTTAGAGCCGGAGGAACCGAGGGAAGTACAGCCGGCGAACCCTTGTCTGCTAACTGGGTCGTTCCGAACGTGTCACCAAGCATGGCCGTTAAAAACCTGGGCACGGATGGTGGCACGCAAAGGCATCACTTGGCAGTGGCTCCGGCGACCTCGCTTACGTCAGCCGACAACGGCAAATTGTGTTTCATTAGAGGTGGAGTTGCTGGTCCAGGAGATGATTGCCAAGAATGTCATCATCCCGGTCCCTCCAGATTACCCTGTATTCACGTCAAAACTGTTTTTGGTTCCCAAACGGGACAGTGTTCAGATGAGGCCGGTCGTAGACCTGTCTTATCTGAATCTTCACATTTACAACGAGTCTTTCAGAATGTTAACAGTTCATCAAATCAGGCTAACACTTCCGCCGGGTGGCTGGATGTGTTCCCTAGACCTGACAGACGCCTATTGGCACGTGTCGGTCAACAAAAGATTTCAAAGGTTTCTGGCCTTGAGGATCAGGCACCAAAATTTTGTTTTTCAGAGGATGCCGTTCGGTTTGAACCTAGCACCTCGATTATTCACGAAACTAGTCCGGCAAGCCCTGATGCCATTGTTAAAACAGGGAATCAGAGTGTTGTGGTATCTAGACGACTGGCTGGTGGTGGCAGAGACACAACAATTATGCATAAAACATGTCAATATCATTTTAAATTATGTCAAAACTCTAGGCTTCAAGGTAAATCTGGTAAAGTCAAACCTTGTTCCCTCAAGAGTAATTCAGTGGATAGGGCTGGTCTGGGAGACCGCCGCTCTCACTCTGAGTCAGAGTGTGGACAATCGCAACAGGTTTCGCAGGAAACTGTTCAGGTTTCTTCACAGTCTGACTATGACACGAAGAGTCTGGGAGTCTCTGGTCGGCTCTCTCAACTGGATTCAGCTAACTGTCAAGTTGGGCCGGTTGAAAGTAAAACGATTAATATTGGAAGGCAACAAATATTTCCCACTCTTACCGGCGGGAAAATTATGGCCCATACCAAAATTAATCCACACCTTACTAGCGGTCTGGGCGAAGAGGGAAACATTGCACTCAATCATGTCATGGACCTCTCCTCCTCCAACGGTATGGGTAGACACGGATGCGTCAGGCACCATAGGGTGGGGATTTCAGTCAAATCAGGGGCACCAGGGTCAGGGACTTTGGTCCCACTTAGAAATCTCTCACATAAATGTCAAAGAGTTACTAGTCCCCTTGTATTTCCTTCAGGCTCACGGCCCGGCGTTACGGGGCAAGTCAGTGGCCTTCAGAATGGACAATCTGAATGCAGTTCACTGTATTCAGAAACAAGGGTCAACGAGGTCAAGGAAGTTGCTACTCGTGTCGGAAGAGATTTTTGTTCTAGCCACCAGTCTAGATATTTATCTTCACGCATCTTATCTCCCAGGCGTAGCGAACGTCTGGGCAGATGCTCTGTCCCGGAGACAGAGCACGACAGTAGAATGGGAGCTCAAGCAACCCATTTTCGACCTAATGATTGCGGAGCTCTCCCATCCACAAGTGGATCTTTTTGCGTCCGAGGAGACTCACAAGCTCCCTCTATACCTCACCCGCCGGGCGATAACGCCGGCAGGGGGGCCAGACGCCCTAGTGACAGACTGGAACAGATGGAGCTCCATCTATCTGTTTCCGCCGCCAGATGCGTCACTAATGTGCCACGTAGTGAACAAACTACGAGTTTATCGAGGCTTAGTCTCGCTAATCGCGCCCCTGTGGCCGGCGCAGGTGTGGTACCAGCAGTTAATAATGTGGTGCCCGGACCCGGTATCGCTCCCGGTCGGGTACTTCCACTTAGACACGATTGGCAACCTAGAGACCTCGCTGACTTTTGCATTATGGACATTCAGGAGGCCAAGTGGCTAGCACCATACGGTAGGGATGTGACCAATAAATTGCTCAATCAATATACTCAGTCTACTAAGCGACAATATCAATCTCATTGGAAAGCTTTTACTTCTTGGATTGTTAGAACGGAACAAACTGTACCCTCAGTGGCATTGGTTTTTAATTACTTGAACTATCTGTTTGAGCAGAAACGTTTATCTGTGGTTACTTTGAAGAATCACTTAACTGCGATTAGAGTGCCCTTTTTCGACCTTACAGGTCTATCCATACCGGTGGCGGAGGAAACAGGATTTATGAGAGCGTGTTTTAAACTCCGCCCACCTCCCCGTCAGCTCATGCCTACTTGGTCTCTGGACAAAGCTTTGTCTTTACTTCATTCTCGTCTGTATCAAAATACTGCAGACTTTGCTTTAATCTTAAAGAAGGCAGTTTTCCTTTTGGCTTTGGCCACCGGAAACAGAGTGTCTGAGCTGGCGGCGATGAGCAACACACCTAATTGTCTTAGGTTTGGTAGACTTAATGATTCAATTTCCATTGCACCCTCCCCGGCGTTTGTAGCCAAGAATGAGCATAGTGCACACGTGTTTTCTGAGTTCACGGTGCCGGCGTTAAAAAGGGGAAAGGTGCATCATAATTTATGTCCAGTGCAAGCTCTAACCAAATATTTGAGAATAGCTCCTCATAACCCCCAAGGTGCTTTATGGGTAGCGAGTACGGGTAAACGCTTACTTAAACGGCGATTAGCCTCTCTTCTGGTAGAAGTCATTAAAGAGAGTAATCCCGGCGTTGTGGGTAGGGCCCACGATTTACGCAAGTGGGCGGCCTCTTTACGTTTCCTGAAAAACTTTTCAGTTGAAGATATTGCGTCCACACAGTTGTGGGCGTCTAATCATACGTTTCTCTCTAGATACTTGTCAGTTGCTCTAGACAAACCTTCCTTACCATGTATAGCTTTAAGGCAGAGGGTCTAGGTGGCCCTGCAGTCACTTATGTTTATTTTCAAGGAAGGGGGGGGGGGGGGTGCAGTCAGTTGACATAGGACACCCTAGACCCCGCCGGAGTATGAGAGCTGTGATACAATTTAAGGTTAAAATGTGATATGAAAATTTCTCTGCGAGAATTTGTGCTAGTACAAAGTTTAGTACAAAACAACGGTGTTGTTATAGTAGTTTTAGCTGCGAAAGCAATGTAACATTAGTTCAATGGAGTTCATTAGCAATTGATCTCCACATGTATTTTGGGGTTTATGATGTGCACATATAAACTTATAACTTATTATTTTTGTCACCACTCGTTGAGTGGGGTGCCTTTTGTAACTACAGATCTGTGTTCAGAATCTTCAGGGTTACCTATTTTTGTCGGGCAGGCTTCTTTGAAGCACGCACCTGCCTGAACCCCTTTTTCTTGTATATTTCCGGCCTACGCCGTATTAAATACATTTTTCAAAAGTAAGAATACTATGTGGTTGTTTTTATTATCTGCTTTTCTAGAGTTATGATATGATTACGAATGTCCCCCTCCAGTCTTAGATATCAGGCATGTTCGTCAATGATGGAGGGGCCACTAATAAATTATAGGTTTGACTCCTGTAAGGAGATAAAGAAAACCTAATATTTAGTAGTGGCCCCATAATCATTGACGACTGGGGCCCTCCCGACCGTCCCCTTCCCATTCGTTGATGTATTAAGGATTTTGGTTTACTTGATATGTCAGTGAAGGAGGAATGACGCCTGATTCAGCGTCTGGTCAGAAATCCACACAAGTACATCCACGATATGATGGAAAGCTTATTGGATAGTTATTCTTATTTTCTTTTTGTTTTTATTTTTTACGAAGTTTTTTCGTAGTGAGAACCCAATTCATAATGACTGAAGCCATGAGTGAGGTCGCGTGCGCTCATGATGAAGGCTCCTCAGTTTTTAAATGCTCTGCGCGGTAGATCAAACTACGGCGGATTAGTGTTTGAAGAGGATGCCTTATGTAATAGGCATGTTCGTCAATGATTACGGGGCCACTACTAAATATTAGGTTTTCTTTATCTCCTTACAGGAGTCAAACCTATAATGAAGCAGTAGATAGTGACAAGTCATATGATATTATTTAGATTTCAGTAAAGCTTTCGACAGAGTCCCTCATGAGAGATTGATGAGAAAGGTTGAGGCACATGCAATAGGAGGATCGTTGTTGGGATTGAGGTCTGGCTAATTGGTAGGAAACAGAGAGTCAGATAAATGGTACCAAGTCAGAGTGGGGAGCAGCCGAAAGTGGTGTCCCCCAGGGATCGGTATTAGGTCCCCTGTTGTTTCTTAAGTACATAGATGACACATTTAGGTATAACTAGTAGGATAATTAATTCGCAGACGATACTAAAATGGGGAGATCAATTGATTCAGATAGCGATATAGAGTGCCTCCAAAGGGATCTAGATACCTTACATGAATGGTCAGTAAATGGCAGATGACGTTTAAGATTGACAAATGCAAGGTATTAAAGATAGGGAAGATGCAAACAAATGTTAAATATAAACTAATTAGAATTAGAAAATTCAGACTGCGAGAAAGATCTAGGTGTGTTTGTTAGCAATGATTTGAAGCCTAGAAAACAGTGTATAAGCGTTCGTAATAAGGCAAACAGGATTCTCGGGTTCATCTCTAGGAGTGTGAGTAACAGAACTGCTGATGTTATCTTAAAACTTTACTTGTCATTAGTGAGACCCCATATGGATTATGGTGTCCAATTTTGGTGTCCTTATTACAGAATGGACATAGATTCATTGGAGAGTACAGCGTAGAATGACAAAAATGATCCATAATATTAGAAATCTTCCGTATGAAGAAAGGTTGAAGAAATTAGGTTTACATTCGTTAGAGAGACGCAGAGTTAGAGGGGATAATGATAGAGGTGTTCAAGTGGGTTAGTGGGATTAACAAAGGGGACATGACAAATGTACTAAAGCTCAGAGATAGCGAAAGAACTCGTACCAATGGTTTCAAATTAGATAAATATTGTTTAAGAAAAGATATATAGGCAAATATTGGTTTGGTAACAGAGTTGTAGATGGGTGGAATGGACTACCAAGTGCTATAGTGGGATCTAAAACTGTAGGGAGCTTTAAGATAAAATTGGATAAGCATATGGACGAGAAGGGTTGGGTGTGAAGGGGGATCAGCCGGGTTGGGCCAATCAGCGCTCTGCAGACCCCCATAATCCTGCGTTTATCTCTAACCATTTTAGTAAGATGATCCTCAGGGTATTAGAGTGTTGAGCCTATAATTGGGCTTTGTAATTGAATTGGGGTTGTGTGGGACAGGGATCTGCCTTGCTTAGGCCAATCGGCTTTCTGCAGACTCCCATTTTCTTATGTTCTTATGTTCTTAATAGCCTTATAAAACTAGTCCACTTTGAGGAGATGTCATTAGCCTAACCTAACAACCTTACTTAACCTAACCTAGTATTATGGGTGGGGGCTGCCACCCACACACCCCCGCTGGTTTGGTAACAGTGCTAACGGTAGAAATGCAGTTGGGGTGGAGTGAGAAATAGCCTAGGTTATAATAATAAAGTCAACTTTGAGAAGACATTAGCCAAACCTAACAACCTTACCTAACATATCCTAGTATTATGGGTGGGAGCTGCCGCCCCTACACCCCCGCTGGTTGGGTTAAATTTGCTAATGGTAGAAATCCGAGCCAACTTTTAATCAAAAGTTGGCTTGGATTTCACGGGGTGGATTGAGTAGGCCTAATAGCCTTATAAAAATAGTCCACTTGCAGGAGATGTCATTAGCCTAACCTAACAACCTTACCTAACCTAACCTAGTATTATGGGTGGGGCTGCCGCCCCCACACCCCTGCTGATTGGGTAAAAGTGCTAACGGTAGATATCCGAGCCAATTTTTGTTAAAAGTTGGCTCGGATTTCACGGGGTGGAGTGGGTAATGGCCGTATAAAAATAGTCAACTTTGAGGAGACATTAGCCTAACCTAACAACCTTACCTAACCTATCCTAGTATTGTGGGGGGCGTATTCTGGGGGATTAGGTAGACCCCCTGAAAGTTTCGTATCTCCTTCCTTCATCTTTGTTAGTTTTGGTTTAGTTTCTCCTTCGTTGAATTTGCTTCGTTTCCTTGGTGTGTGTGGCTTCTTGTCTCGGTTATTTTAGTCTCCCCTCCTTCTGGTCCTTTCCTTTTTCCTTGTCGAACGGGTATGGTGGTTATGCTTATTTCCGGTATTTTAAAACACACTTCCGAATACATTGTTAAGTGTAGTCACTTTATCCATCGGCCTTAGGTATCGTATTAGAAGTACCTTGAATTTGGCTCTCTATTAGTCTTTCACCTTGAAGGGACTTTTGCTATAAGCCTTTTAATTTATTGAATATAATATGATATAGCTTCCTCTCTCTCCAACACCCTTCCTCCTCTCTTTACACTCTTCAGAAAATAGGAAAAGTAGAAAGTAGCTACGAGGTGACGTTGTAAAGGCTTATCCCTCAATAGCTTCACCTGACCTGACCTGATGCAGAATTAATGTTTACTTCCACCCATTTAGTTCACCGTACCATCTTCAAATCACTCCTGCAGTGGTGACGTAATCCGCAGATCAGCAAGAATTAACACCTTTTTATGTCTTTCTTCTACTCAACAAGTGAACTCTGGAACTCTCTCCCTCAATCAATCTTTCCTTCATCATATGACTTAGACTGCTTTAAACCACGTGTGTCCAGGTATCTTGACTCTAACTTACCTTGAATTCGACTCTCTGTCACTCTTTCAACTTTGTGGGAGATGCTTGTTACAGCCAAATGAAGGTATTGTGTTCCTTCCCCAGTGGACTCGAGCATGCCAGATCCACCTCCCAGGTCCCTCATGGAGCCACACAATCTGGGCCGTGTTGGCAAATATTGAGCTATGCGGAAACAACTTTAGGTTTCATAAAATGGTCTAAATATAGCTGAAATCAAATACAAAAGATGTCACCGGTACAGTAGGTGTTAATAAATACAAAAGATGTCACCGGTACAGTAGGTGTTAATAAATACAAAAGATGTCCCCGGTACAGTAGGTGTTAATAAATACAAAAGATGTCCCCGGTACAGTAGGTGTTAAATACAAAAGATGTCCCCGGTACAGTAGGTGTTAATAAATACAAAAGATGTCCCCGGTACAGTAGGTGTTAATAAATACAAAAGATGTCACCGGTACAGTAGGTGTTAATAAATACAAAAGATGTCCCCGGTACAGTAGGTGTTAATAAACACAAAAGATGTCCCCGGTACAGTAGGTGTTAATAAATACAAAAGATGTCCCCGGTACAGTAGGTGTTAATAAATACAAAAGATGTCCCCGGTACAGTAGGTGTTAATAAATACAAAAGATGTCCCCGGTACAGTAGGTGTTAATAAACACAAAAGATGTCCCCGGTACAGTAGGTGTTAATAAATACAAAAGATGTCCCCGGTACAGTAGGTGATAATAAATACAAAAGATGTCACCGGTACAGTAGGTGTTAATAAATACAAAAGATGTCCCCGGTACAGTAGGTGTTAATAAATACAAAAGATGTCCCCGGTACAGTAGGTGTTAAAAAATACAAAAGATGTCCCCGGTACAGTAGGTGTTAATAAATACAAAAGATGTCCCCGGTACAGTAGGTGTTAATAAATACAAAAGATGTCCCCGGTACAGTAGGTGTTAATAAATACAAAAGATGTCACCGGTACAGGAGGTGTTAATAAATACAAAAGATGTCCCCGTACAGTAGGTGTAATAATACAGATGTATGTCCCCGGTACAGTAGGTGTTAATAAATACAAAAGATGTCCCCGGTACAGTAGGTGTTAATACAGTTTCTTAGGAAGTGTTTAGAGGAAACATGGATTAATTTACTTTTTATATTTTATTTGTGTTGTTATATTGGATGTAATCATTGTGTTTTTAAGTTGACATGGATACTTATATTACCTATACATCATATATTGGTATAATACATCACTTTATAATATACTTCCAGACTCCAACAGAGCTGTGAGAAAGAAAAACAAATCATAATACTCCTAATAAATTGTTCTTGGATCTTCTCTACTGAGGTCAGCGACGTGTGTTATATTTTATTCTAGCTATATTTAGACGATATTATGCAGCTTAAGAAGGTTCTGGGATAGTTAAAAGGGCTAGTTGAGATAGTTTGAAGCCCTCTTATTGCTATAGGTCCTTCCTAAGCTGAATAAAATAGTTTAATAATTGTCATAATGTAATTCAAAGAATGTCACTGGTACTGAACGGGTTAAATGTTAAGCTACTGTAGGTTAGGTTTGTCCTGGCCATTATATAGTTCACTGGTACTGAACGGGTTAAATGTTAAGCTACTGTAGGTTAGGTTTGTCCTGGCCATTATATAATTCACTGGTACTGAACGGGTTAAATGTTAAGCTACTGTAGGTTAGGTTTGTCCTGGCCATTATATAATTCACTGGTATTGAACGGGTTAAATGTTAAGCTACTGTAGGTTAGGTTTGTCCTGGCCATTATATAGTTTTGACTGGTCACAAGAATGGTAATAGCTTTAATATTTTCACTTTAACCCTTTGAGTACCAGCGACGTGTGCTATATCTTCTTCTAGTTATATTTAGACAATATTACGCAGCTTAGGAATTATCTGGGGTAGTTATAAGGGTTGGTTGAGATAGTATGAAGCCTTATTATTGCTAGAGGTCCTTCCTGAGAAAAATTGAATCGTCTAATAGTTGCCAGAATAGGATGAAGAAGACATCGCCGGTACAGAAGGAGTTAATCCAGCCAGACATATCATACACTAGGATACAACTGCCCGACACTTTATATCTATCTATACACTATGATTAGGTATGTCCCTTATTTCAAGCAAATCACCTGAGATTTGTGATGACTGCATCTCCCTTGACTGGAACGTAATCATATGAATGTTGTTATTTCATTCTAATTATAACACTATATTGAAGAGGGTAGTGCTTGTTTTTGGTCTATATATGGATTTATACATTTATTGAGTTTCCTCGCTAGACCTCCATCAAGCATAAACAAAGTAACACCCCATCCTCATTTCAAGCAAAATTTGTACCCCAGCCGAAGGCAGCTTCCTTCTAATATTACAAGCTCGCTATCGCTCGCCAACAAATATAGAGACCTAAATGGCACGAAAGGTTTTAATATTGACAAAGAACGGTCTAAAAATCGCCAAACTAATGGAACGAATGTTTTAAAAACTCCAAACTAATAAGCTAAATACGAGGGAGAAAGGGGTCCAGAAAAAAGCGATCACCTCCCCCATAATACAACCTTTTGGACTTTGGATATTATTTTGTTAGTCAGATGCACAAAAATAACCCTCCATGTTCCATCACTGCTGGACCATATCACTTGCGAACTGTGACTAACACATGTTGCTTGATTGGAGAGTGGAAGAGAGGAATGTTTGGGTCGTGGCTGGGGTTGACTGTCTTGCCTGGTGGTGAGGTGAAGGTCAGCTGCTGGAAGATGGTGGTGGTGAAGATGAAGAGCTCCATGCGGGCCAGGGCTTCTCCCAGGCACTGACGCTTGCCTGTAATGATAAACACTCATACCTACTGCACACTCGGAGGCCATAGTCTATTTTTTCTTTATGCAATTTTATCTATCAGGATTGATTTGTTTTATAGAACTTGATTTTTTAATAAATAGTATAAATAATTTTGTAGTTGTTACATATATAAATATGATAATATATTCATTTCCAGAAATATACATCCATAGTTAGAAATAGGTTAAGTCCACAAATATTTATGAGTGGACTAAAAACTATTACATCCAAGTATACAGTGGCCAGATTGTTGATTTATTTATTATGCCACAGTCATAGTTTTTAAAGATAAACCAAATGAATGTATAATGAAAAGAAGCATATATAAATATTTAGTATTAATTGCAGACAGCCAGAATAACAGATAGAAAATGATACGTATGTATCTATTCTGGTAATATATATATATATATATATATATATATATATATATATATATATATATATATATATATATATATATATAATTATATAAAGATATTGTAGGGAACTAGTAAGAAGAAGTGAGTTAATGAGGTGAAATGCTTTTGACTCTACTCTTTCGAGAAGTGCGATATGGGTGGAACCTCCCCATACATGCGAACAATACTCGATATATGGGTGTACTGTGCCCTATACAGAGCAAGAAGCTGTGCGGGGTAGAGAACCCACGGAGATGGTTGAGCACACCTAACTTCTGTGAAGCTGCTTTAGCAAGAGTGGTAATATGATATTTCCAAGAAAGGTTGGATGAAAAAGATACACTAAGAATATTGAGAGATGAAGGGTTGATATGTGTATTGTTGAAGAATAGTTGATAGTATTGTCGAGGATTGCGACAGGTAGATAGAGGGAGAAACTTGGTCTTGGAGTCATTGAAAGTAACAAGATTTTCTGAGCCCAAATCAGAAATAATTGATAAATCAGAAGAATACACGTGGGTTACATGAATAAATGTTTACGTCCCCAACAAAATTTGAATCATGGACATTCAGGATGACATACCATGGGTTAAAGCATGGTTTATTACCCTGATTGTCCGTGATACGATCCTTGGTTGGGGCATAAGCATTTATCCAGATCATCCTCTCATTGGTCAGAGATTTCATAAAAGATGACAAGAAGGCATGTGGGTTATGCCCCTTTCACACATACAGGACTAGGGTGCGCATGCAGCAGAGTAGCTAGTCGTGGCGTTTTTTCCCCCGACTTGGTGGAGCTGGCTCGGTAATGCCGCATCCAAAGGACTTCACCAGACTACAGAAGACTACAGCCGCATACAGCCGACGTTGTCGTCTTGACTCCGGAGAAGTCTTGAGACTCGAACCGACAATGGAAATAACGGTAATTTGTACATGCCGACTACACCCGCATCTATAAGACTTCAGACGATCGACTTCAGAGTCGATCCGCATACACTCGCATAAAGCCGACACATACAGGTTCTGTGGCCAACGGAGGTATATGAAGGGCGCTCGACCAGGGGTGGACATCATTACAGTCGACTACGTCCTCGCCGAAAAAAAATCGTAGCAGCGAAACGACTGCACCTATGGCTTTCATATTTTTACCACATGTACCTTACCCTTTTGGCTACCCACCACAAAAATCCCAAATCCCTCCTCCCACCCACTCGCTGACTGTCGGTCCCGTCAGAAGGAAAAAAAAGGAAAATCTGTGGCGGCGAAACGACTGCACCAATCGGTTCCATATTTGTGTGACAAGTCCCTTACCCTTCTGCCTTCCCCCCACCACACCCCCAACTGCCTCCCGCCACCCACTTCCAGCGTATCTGTACGAAGAAAAGGAAAAAAAGGAAAATCCATGGTGGCGAAACTACCTCACCAATCGGCTTCATATGTGTAACACAAGTCAATTACCCTTCTACCTTCCCCCCACCAACCCCAAAACCACCCTCCCACCCATACATTCCGATACCATAAAAGTCTCTGTAGTCTATAGTGTCTTTTCAGCTACTTTCGGGACCATCGGGGACCTGATTTCTGGCGAAAATGGACAAGGGAAGTGTATTTTTTACCATTATCCTTCCTTTCTCTCCCAACTTGATAGATTTAGCCAAAAAAAAAAAAAAAAAAAAAAAATCTGGCACTGGCAGAAGCACACCGTCAAAATTGGCTGGCACTCAGCGGGTTAATGAGAGGGAAGAGAGTAGGAAGAGAAGAACAGGGGGTAGTAGGGAGGTAGTGAGGGAGGGAAGAGGTGGAAGAGAAGAAGAAGGAGGAAAAGAACGAAGACAGGAGGAGAAGGAGGAAAAGAAGGGAGAGAGGAGGAAAAGAAGGGAGGGAGGAGAAGGGAGGGAGGGAGGAGAATGAGAAGAAGAGAGGAAGAGGAGAAGGAAGGGAGGGAGGAGAATGAGAAGCAGAGAGGAGGAGAAGGGAGGGAGGGAGGAGAATGAGAAGCAGAGAGGAGGAGAAGGAAAGAGAAGGCGGAGGAAAGGAAGTAGACCTATGCGGCTGTACTCGTGTCTGTCGGGTGTATTCTGGTGTATGCGGCTGTAGTCTTTATGCTACACATGACACACAATTCGCTACGCTATACTCAAGGACTACAGCCGCATACAGAAGACTAGTGACGACTATCGCCGACTAGCGCAGACTTCTCCCCGCATCCACCAGACAAATGTCAAGTCTGGACGAAATTTTGAAACTCACAAACATTTTGTTCTGGGGCCACGACTTGACACGCATTGCCAGGACTTCACCAGACTACAGACGACTACAGCCGCATGGTCAGGACTAGGTGCCGACTCGGGTGCCGCATGCAGCAGAGTAGCTACTCTGCTGCATGCGGCACCCTAGTCCTGTATGTGTGAAAGGGGCATTAGGCCCATTCCTTTAAACATCGTAAAAGCTTTCCTTAAGACCGATCCCGACCAAGATTGACCCTTATACAGATAAACGATAAGAGTCGGGAAAGGTCTTAGGGAAAGCTTTTACGATGTCTACATGTTGGGGTCTGATGTGGGAAGTTACGGTAGGGAGGCGCGGGGCTTGTATGGTATTTGCTTGAATAACTCCAGATCACCAATGATTAACCCTTACTGTACCAGCGACTGTATACAGCCATCAGTAATAAAGTCATTCGTCAGTACCAGCGATGGAAAATCGCCGTCAGTACTATGAGGTCCTTGTAACTGCCCGTATCGAGCGGTACCAGGTACCGTGACTTATACGTACTGTTCCGAGACCTTGGCACTACATCTCAGCTCAGCCTGTATCCAAGCCTGTGGGAGGTAGCTGGGACAGTATTCCTCCAACTTTCGGGTTGAGAGGGTTTTCTCTCTTGACTCTGAAGCCATTTTTGCCACAATGCCTGGTACTGGAGGGTACATTTATAGTAATACCCTCTGGTACAGTAGGGGTTAAGGGAGGATAGGCTGGTTTGGCCACAATGCCTGGTACTGGAGGGTACATTTATAGTAATACCCTCTGGTACAGTAGGGGTTAAGGGAGGATAGGCTGGTTTGGCCACAATGCCTGGTACTGGAGGGTACATTTATAGTAATACCCTCTGGTACAGTAGGGGTTAAGGGAGGATAGGCTGGTTTGGCCACAATGCCTGGTACTGGAGGGTACATTATAGTAATACCCTCTGGTACAGTAGGGGTTAAGGGGGGATAGGCTGGTTTGGCCACAATGCCTGGTACTGGAGGGTACATTTATAGTAATACCCTCTGGTACAGTAGGGGTTAAGGGAGGATAGGCTGGTTTGCACAATGCCTGGTACTGGAGGGTACATTTATAGTAATACCCTCTGGTACAGTAGTTAAGGGGGGATAGGCTGGTTTGGCCACAATGCCTGGTACTGGAGGGTACATTTATAGTAATACCCTCTGGTACAGTAGGGGTTAAGGGAGGATAGGCTGGTTTGGCCACAATGCCTGGTACTGGAGGGTACATTTATAGTAATACCCTCTGGTACAGTATGAATTAAGGGAGGATAGGCTGGTTTGGCCACAATGCCTGGTACTGGAGGGTACATTTATAGTAATACCCTCTGGTACAGTAGGGGTTAAGGGAGGATAGGCTGGTTTGGCCACAATGCCTGGTACTGGAGGGTACATTTATAGTAATACCCTCTGGTACAGTAGGGGTTAAGGATAGGCTGGTTTGGCCACAATGCCTGGTACTGGAGGGTACATTTATAGTAATACCCTCTGGTACAGTAGGGGTTAAGGGAGGATAGGCTGGTTTGGCCACAATGCCTGGTACTGGAGGGTACATTTATAGTAATACCCTCTGGTACAGTAGGGGTTAAGGGAGGATAGGCTGGTTTGGCCACAATGCCTGGTACTGGAGGGTACATTTATAGTAATACCCTCTGGTACAGTAGGGGTTAAGGGAGGATAGGCTGGTTTGGCCACAATGCCTGGTACTGGAGGGTACATTTATAGTAATACCCTCTGGTACAGTAGGGGTTAAGGGAGGATAGGCTGGTTTGGCCACAATGCCTGGTACTGGAGGGTACATTTATAGTAATACCCTCTGGTACAGTAGGGGTTAAGGGAGGATAGGCTGGTTTGGCCACAATGCCTGGTACTGGAGGGTACATTATAGTAATACCCTCTGGTACAGTAGGGTTAAGGGAGGATAGGCTGGTTTGGCCACAATGCCTGGTACTGGAGGGTACATTTATAGTAATACCCTCTGGTACAGTAGGGGTTAAGGGAGGATAGGCTGGTTTGGCCACAATGCCTGGTACTGGAGGGTACATTTATAGTAATACCCTCTGGTACAGTAGGGGTTAAGGGAGGATAGGCTGGTTTGGCCACAATGCCTGGTACTGGAGGGTACATTTATAGTAATACCCTCTGGTACAGTAGGGGTTAAGGGAGGATAGGCTGGTTTGGCCACAATGCCTGGTACTGGAGGGTACATTTATAGTAATACCCTCTGGTACAGTAGGGGTTAAGGGAGGATAGGCTGGTTTGGCCACAATGCCTGGTACTGGAGGGTACATTTATAGTAATACCCTCTGGTACAGTAGGGGTTAAGGGAGGATAGGCTGGTTTGGCCACAATGCCTGGTACTGGAGGGTACATTTATAGTAATACCCTCTGGTACAGTAGGGGTTAAGGGAGGATAGGCTGGTTTGGCCACAATGCCTGGTACTGGAGGGTACATTTATAGTAATACCCTCTGGTACAGTAGGGTCTAAGGGAGGATAGGCTGGTTTGGCCACAATGCCTGGTACTGGAGGGTACATTTATAGTAATACCCTCTGGTACAGTAGGGGTTAAGGGAGGATAGGCTGGTTTGGCCACAATGCCTGGTACTGGAGGGTACATTTATAGTAATACCCTCTGGTACAGTAGGGGTTAAGGGAGGATAGGCTGGTTTGGCCACAATGCCTGGTACTGGAGGGTACATTTATAGTAATACCCTCTGGTACAGTACGTGTTAAGGGAGGATAGGCTGGTTTGGCCACAATGCCTGGTACTGGAGGGTACATTTATAGTAATACCCTCTGGTACAGTAGGGGTTAAGGGAGGATAGGCTGGTTTGGCCACAATGCCTGGTACTGGAGGGTACATTTATAGTAATACCCTCTGGTACAGTAGGGGTTAAGGGAGGATAGGCTGGTTTGGCCACAATGCCTGGTACTGGAGGGTACATTTATAGTAATACCCTCTGGTACAGTAGGGGTTAAGGGAGGATAGGCTGGTTTGGCCACAATGCCTGGTACTGGAGGGTACATTTATAGTAATACCCTCTGGTACAGTAGGGGTTAAGGGAGGATAGGCTGGTTGGCCACAATGCCTGGTACTGGAGGGTACATTTATAGTAATACCCTCTGGTACAGTAGGGGTTAAGGGAGGATAGGCTGGTTTGGCCACAATGCCTGGTACTGGAGGGTACATTTATAGTAATACCCTCTGGTACAGTAGGGGTTAAGGGAGGATAGGCTGGTTTGGCCACAATGCCTGGTACTGGAGGGTACATTTATAGTAATACCCTCTGGTACAGTAGGGGTTAAGGGAGGATAGGCTGGTTTGGCCACAATGCCTGGTACTGGAGGGTACATTTATAGTAATACCCTCTGGTACAGTAGGGGTTAAGGGAGGATAGGCTGGTTTGGCCACAATGCCTGGTACTGGAGGGTATATTATAGTAATAACCTCTGGTACAGTAGGGGTTAAGGGAGGATAGGCTGGTTTTGGCCACAATGCCTGGTACTGGAGGGTACATTTATAGTAATACCCTCTGGTACAGTAGGGGTTAAGGGAGGATAGGCTGGTTTGGCCACAATGCCTGGTACTGGAGGGTACATTTATAGTAATACCCTCTGGTACAGTAGGGGTTAAGGGAGGATAGGCTGGTTTGGCCACAATGCCTGGTACTGGAGGGTACATTTATAGTAATACCCTCTGGTACAGTAGGGGTTAAGGGAGGATAGGCTGGTTTGGCCACAATGCCTGGTACTGGAGGGTACATTTATAGTAATACCCTCTGGTACAGTAGGGGTTAAGGGAGGATAGGCTGGTTTGGCCACAATGCCTGGTACTGGAGGGTTCATTTATAGTAATACCCTCTGGTACAGTAGGGGTTAAGGGAGGATAGGCTGGTTTGGCCACAATGCCTGGTACTGGAGGGTACATTTATAGTAATACCCTCTGGTACAGTAGGGTTTAAGGGAGCATAGGCTGGTTTGGCCACAATGCCTGGTACTGGAGGGTACATATATAGTAATACCCTCTGGTACAGTAGGGGTTAATAACAATGCCTGGTACTGGAGGGTACATTTATAGTAATACCCTCTGGTACAGTAGGGGTTAAGGGAGGATAGGCTGGTTTGGCCACAATGCCTGGTACTGGAGGGTACATTTATAGTAATACCCTCTGGTACAGTAGGGGTTAAGGGAGGATAGGCTGGTTTGGCCACAATGCCTGGTACTGGAGGGTACATTTATAGTAATACCCTCTGGTACAGTAGGGGTTAAGGGAGGATAGGCTGGTTTGGCCACAATGCCTGGTACTGGAGGGTACATTTATAGTAATACCCTCTGGTACAGTAGGGGTTAAGGGAGGATAGGCTGGTTTGGCCACAATGCCTGGTACTGGAGGGTACATTTATAGTAATACCCTCTGGTACAGTAGGGGTTAAGGGAGGATAGGCTGGTTTGGCCACAATGCCTGGTACTGGAGGGTACATTTTATAGTAATACCCTCTGGTACAGTAGGGGTTAAGGGAGGATAGGCTGGTTTGGCCACAATGCCTGGTACTGGAGGGTACATTTATAGTAATACCCTCTGGTACAGTAGTAGTTAAGGGAGGATAGGCTGGTTTGGCCACAATGCCTGGTACTGGAGGGTACATTTATAGTAATACCCTCTGGTACAGTAGGGGTTAAGGGAGGATAGGCTGGTTTGGCCACAATGCCTGGTACTGGAGGGTACATTTATAGTAATACCCTCTGGTACAGTAGGGGTTAAGGGAGGATAGGCTGGTTTGGCCACAATGCCTGGTACTGGAGGGTACATTTATAGTAATACCCTCTGGTACAGTAGGGGTTAAGGGAGGATAGGCTGGTTTGGCCACAATGCCTGGTACTGGAGGGTACATTTATAGTAATACCCTCTGGTACAGTAGGGGTTAAGGGAGGATAGGCTGGTTTGGCCACAATGGCCTGGTACTGGAGGGTACATTTATAGTAATACCCTCTGGTACAGTAGGGGTTAAGGGAGGATAGGCTGGTTTGGCCACAATGCCTGGTACTGGAGGGTACATTTATAGTAATACCCTCTGGTACAGTAGGGGTTAAGGGAGGATAGGCTGGTTTGGCCACAATGCCTGGTACTGGAGGGTACATTTATAGTAATACCCTCTGGTACAGTAGGGGTTAAGGGAGGATAGGCTGGTTTGGCCACAATGCCTGGTACTGGAGGGTACATTTATAGTAATACCCTCTGGTACAGTAGGGGTTAAGGGAGGATAGGCTGGTTTGGCCACAATGCCTGGTACTGGAGGGTACATTTATAGTAATACCCTCTGGTACAGTAGGGTTAAGGGAGGATAGGCTGGTTTGGCCACAATGCCTGGTACTGGAGGTACATTTATAGTAATACCCTCTGGTACAGTAGGGGTTAAGGGAGGATAGGCTGGTTTGGCCACAATGCCTGGTACTGGAGGGTACATTTATAGTAATACCCTCTGGTACAGTAGGGGTTAAGGGAGGATAGGCTGGTTTGGCCACAATGCCTGGTACTGGAGGGTACATTTATAGTAATACCCTCTGGTACAGTAGGGGTTAAGGGAGGATAGGCTGGTTTGGCCACAATGCCTGGTACTGGAGGGTACATTTATAGTAATACCCTCTGGTACAGTAGGGGTTAAGGGAGGATAGGCTGGTTTGGCCACAATGCCTGGTACTGGAGGGTACATTTATAGTAATACCCTCTGGTACAGTAGGGGTTAAGGGAGGATAGGCTGGTTTGGCCACAATGCCTGGTACTGGAGGGTACATTTATAGTAATACCCTCTGGTACAGTAGGGGTTAAGGGAGGATAGGCTGGTTTGGCCACAATGCCTGGTACTGGAGGGTACATTTATAGTAATACCCTCTGGTACAGTAGGGGTTAAGGGAGGATAGGCTGGTTTGGCCACAATGCCTGGTACTGGAGGGTACATTTATAGTAATACCCTCTGGTACAGTAGGGGTTAAGGGAGGATAGGCTGGTTTGGCCACAATGCCTGGTACTGGAGGGTACATTTATAGTAATACCTACTGGTACAGTAGGGTTTAGGGAGGATAGGCTGGTTTGGCCACAATGCCTGGTACTGGAGGGTACATTTATAGTAATACCCTCTGGTACAGTAGGGGTTAAGGGAGGATAGGCTGGTTTGGCCACAATGCCTGGTACTGGAGGGTACATTTATAGTAATACCCTCTGGTACAGTAGGGGTTAAGGGAGGATAGGCTGGTTTGGCCACAATGCCTGGTACTGGAGGGTACATTTATAGTAATACCCTCTGGTACAGTAGGGGTTAAGGGAGGATAGGCTGGTTTGGCCACAATGCCTGGTACTGGAGGGTACATTTATAGTAATACCCTCTGGTACAGTAGGGGTTAAGGGAGGATAGGCTGGTTTGGCCACAATGCCTGGTACTGGAGGGTACATTTATAGTAATACCCTCTGGTACAGTAGGGGTTAAGGGAGGATAGGCTGGTTTGGCCACAATGCCTGGTACTGGAGGGTACATTTATAGTAATACCCTCTGGTACAGTAGGGGTTAAGGGAGGATAGGCTGGTTTGGCCACAATGCCTGGTACTGGAGGGTACATTTATAGTAATACCCTCTGGTACAGTAGGGGTTAAGGGAGGATAGGCTGGTTTGGCCACAATGCCTGGTACTGGAGGGTACATTTATAGTAATACCCTCTGGTACAGTAGGGGTTAAGGGAGGATAGGCTGGTTTGGCCACAATGCCTGGTACTGGAGGGTACATTTATAGTAATACCCTCTGGTACAGTAGGGGTTAAGGGAGGATAGGCTGGTTTGGCCACAATGCCTGGTACTGGAGGGTACATTTATAGTAATACCCTCTGGTACAGTAGGGGTTAAGGGAGGATAGGCTGGTTTGGCCACAATGCCTGGTACTGGAGGGTACATTTATAGTAATACCCTCTGGTACAGTAGGGTTAAGGGAGGATAGGCTGGTTTGGCCACAATGCCTGGTACTGGAGGTTACATTTATACCCTCTGGTACAGTAGGGTTAAGGGAGGATAGGCTGGTTTGGCCACAATGCCTGGTACTGGAGGGTACATTTATAGTAATACCCTCTGGTACAGTAGGGGTTAAGGGAGGATAGGCTGGTTTGGCCACAATGCCTGGTACTGGAGGGTACATTTATAGTAATACCCTCTGGTACAGTAGGGGTTAAGGGAGGATAGGCTGGTTTGGCCACAATGCCTGGTACTGGAGGGTACATTTATAGTAATACCCTCTGGTACAGTAGGGGTTAAGGGAGGATAGGCTGGTTTGGCCACAATGCCTGGTACTGGAGGGTACATTTATAGTAATACCCTCTGGTACAGTAGGGGTTAAGGGAGGATAGGCTGGTTTGGCCACAATGCCTGGTACTGGAGGGTACATTTATAGTAATACCCTCTGGTACAGTAGGGGTTAAGGGAGGATAGGCTGGTTTGGCCACAATGCCTGGTACTGGAGGGTACATTTATAGTAATACCCTCTGGTACAGTAGGGGTTAAGGGAGGATAGGCTGGTTTGGCCACAATGCCTGGTACTGGAGGGTACATTTATAGTAATACCCTCTGGTACAGTAGGGGTTAAGGGAGGATAGGCTGGTTGGCCACAATGCCTGGTACTGGAGGGTACATTTATAGTAATACCCTCTGGTACAGTAGGGGTTAAGGGAGGATAGGCTGGTTTGGCCACAATGCCTGGTACTGGAGGGTACATTTATAGTAATACCCTCTGGTACAGTAGGGGTTAAGGGAGGATAGGCTGGTTTTGCCACAATGCCTGGTACTGGAGGGTACATTTATAGTAATACCCTCTGGTACAGTAGGGGTTAAGGGAGGATAGGCTGGTTTGGCCACAATGCCTGGTACTGGAGGGTACATTTATAGTAATACCCTCTGGTACAGTAGGGGTTAAGGGAGGATAGGCTGGTTTGGCCACAATGCCTGGTACTGGAGGGTACATTTATAGTAATACCCTCTGGTACAGTAGGGGTTAAGGGAGGATAGGCTGGTTTGGCCACAATGCCTGGTACTGGAGGGTACATTTATAGTAATACCCTCTGGTACAGTAGGGGTTAAGGGAGGATAGGCTGGTTTGGCCACAATGCCTGGTACTGGAGGGTACATTTATAGTAATACCCTCTGGTACAGTAGGGGTTAAGGGAGGATAGGCTGGTTTGGCCACAATGCCTGGTACTGGAGGGTACATTTATAGTAATACCCTCTGGTACAGTAGGGGTTTAAGGGAGGATAGGCTGGTTTGGCCACAATGCCTGGTACTGGAGGGTACATTTATAGTAATACCCTCTGGTACAGTAGGGGTTAAGGGAGGATAGGCTGGTTTGGCCACAATGCCTGGTACTGGAGGGTACATTTATAGTAATACCCTCTGGTACAGTAGGGGTTAAGGGAGGATAGGCTGGTTTGGCCACAATGCCTGGTACTGGAGGGTACATTTATAGTAATACCCTCTGGTACAGTAGGGGTTAAGGGAGGATAGGCTGGTTTGGCCACAATGCCTGGTACTGGAGGGTACATTTATAGTAATACCCTCTGGTACAGTAGGGGTTAAGGGAGGATAGGCTGGTTTGGCCACAATGCCTGGTACTGGAGGGTACATTTATAGTAATACCCTCTGGTACAGTAGGGGTTAAGGGAGGATAGGCTGGTTTGGCCACAATGCCTGGTACTGGAGGGTACATTTATAGTAATACCCTCTGGTACAGTAGGGGTTAAGGGAGGATAGGCTGGTTTGGCCACAATGCCTGGTACTGGAGGGTACATTTATAGTAATACCCTCTGGTACAGTAGGGTTAAGGGAGGATAGGCTGGTTTGGCCACAATGCCTGGTACTGGAGGGTACATTTATAGTAATACCCTCTGGTACAGTAGGGGGTAAGGGAGGATAGGCTGGTTTGGCCACAATGCCTGGTACTGGAGGGTACATTTATAGTAATACCCTCTGGTACAGTAGGGGTTAAGGGAGGATAGGCTGGTTTGGCCACAATGCCTGGTACTGGAGGGTACATTTATAGTAATACCCTCTGGTACAGTAGGGGTTAAGGGAGGATAGGCTGGTTTGGCCACAATGCCTGGTACTGGAGGGTACATTTATAGTAATACCCTCTGGTACAGTAGGGGTTAAGGGAGGATAGGCTGGTTTGGCCACAATGCCTGGTACTGGAGGTACATTTATAGTAATACCCTCTGGTACAGTAGGGGTTAAGGGAGGATAGGCTGGTTTGGCCACAATACCTGGTATGGAGGGTACATTTATAGTAATACCCTCTGGTACAGTAGGGGTTAAGGGAGGATAGGCTGGTTTGGCCACAATGCCTGGTACTGGAGGGTACATTTATAGTAATACCCTCTGGTACAGTAGGGGTTAAGGGAGGATAGGCTGGTTTGGCCACAATGGCTGGTACTGGAGGGTACATTTATAGTAATACCCTCTGGTACAGTAGGGGTTAAGGGAGGATAGGCTGGTTTGGCCACAATGCCTGGTACTGGAGGGTACATTTATAGTAATACCCTCTGGTACAGTAGGGGTTAAGGGAGGATAGGCTGGTTTGGCCACAATGCCTGGTACTGGAGGGTACATTTATAGTAATACCCTCTGGTACAGTAGGGGTTAAGGGAGGATAGGCTGGTTTGGCCACAATGCCTGGTACTGGAGGGTACATTTATAGTAATACCCTCTGGTACAGTAGGGGTTAAGGGAGGATAGGCTGGTTTGGCCACAATGCCTGGTACTGGAGGGTACATTTATAGTAATACCCTCTGGTACAGTAGGGGTTAAGGGAGGATAGGCTGGTTTGGCCACAATGCCTGGTACTGGAGGGTACATTTATAGTAATACCCTCTGGTACAGTAGGGGTTAAGGGAGGATAGGCTGGTTTGGCCACAATGCCTGGTACTGGAGGGTACATTTATAGTAATACCCTCTGGTACAGTAGGGGTTAAGGGAGGATAGGCTGGTTTGGCCACAATGCCTGGTACTGGAGGGTACATTTATAGTAATACCCTCTGGTACAGTAGGGGTTAAGGGAGGATAGGCTGGTTGGGCCACAATGCCTGGTACTGGCGGGTACATTTTATAGTAATACCCTCTGGTACAGTAGGGGTTAAGGGAGGATAGGCTGGTTTGGCCACAATGCCTGGTACTGGAGGGTACATTTATAGTAATACCCTCTGGTACAGTAGGGGTTAAGGGAGGATAGGCTGGTTTGGCCACAATGCCTGGTACTGGAGGGTACATTTATAGTAATACCCTCTGGTACAGTAGGGGTTAAGGGAGGATAGGCTGGTTTGGCCACAATGCCTGGTACTGGAGGGTACATTTATAGTAATACCCTCTGGTACAGTAGGGGTTAAGGGAGGATAGGCTGGTTTGGCCACAATGCCTGGTACTGGAGGGTACATTTATAGTAATACCCTCTGGTACAGTAGGGGTTAAGGGAGGATAGGCTGGTTTGGCCACAATGCCTGGTACTGGAGGGTACATTTATAGTAATACCCTCTGGTACAGTAGGGGTTAAGGGAGGATAGGCTGGTTTGGCCACAATGCCTGGTACTGGAGGGTACATTTATAGTAATACCCTCTGGTACAGTAGGGGTTAAGGGAGGATAGGCTGGTTTGGCCACAATGCCTGGTACTGGAGGGTACATTTATAGTAATACCCTCTGGTACAGTAGGGGTTAAGGGAGGATAGGCTGGTTTGGCCACAATGCCTGGTACTGGAGGGTACATTTATAGTAATACCCTCTGGTACAGTAGGGGTTAAGGGAGGATAGGCTGGTTTGGCCACAATGCCTGGTACTGGAGGGTACATTTATAGTAATACCCTCTGGTACAGTAGGGGTTAAGGGAGGATAGGCTGGTTTGGCCACAATGCCTGGTACTGGAGGGTACATTTATAGTAATACCCTCTGGTACAGTAGGGGTTAAGGGAGGATAGGCTGGTTTGGCCACAATGCCTGGTACTGGAGGGTACATTTATAGTAATACCCTCTGGTACAGTAGGGGTTAAGGGAGGATAGGCTGGTTTGGCCACAATGCCTGGTACTGGAGGGTACATTTATAGTAATACCCTCTGGTACAGTAGGGGTTAAGGGAGGATAGGCTGGTTTGGCCACAATGCCTGGTACTGGAGGGTACATTTATAGTAATACCCTCTGGTACAGTAGGGGTTAAGGGAGGATAGGCTGGTTTGGCCACAATGCCTGGTACTGGAGGGTACATTTATAGTAATACCCTCTGGTACAGTAGGGGTTAAGGGAGGATAGGCTGGTTTGGCCACAATGCCTGGTACTGGAGGGTACATTTATAGTAATACCCTCTGGTACAGTAGGGGTTAAGGGAGGATAGGCTGGTTTGGCCACAATGCCTGGTACTGGAGGGTACATTTATAGTAATACCCTCTGGTACAGTAGGGGTTAAGGGAGGATAGGCTGGTTTGGCCACAATGCCTGGTACTGGAGGGTACATTTATAGTAATACCCTCTGGTACAGTAGGGGTTAAGGGAGGATAGGCTGGTTTGGCCACAATGCCTGGTACTGGAGGGTACATTTATAGTAATACCCTCTGGTACAGTAGGGGTTAAGGGAGGATAGGCTGGTTTGGCCACAATGCCTGGTACTGGAGGGTACATTTATAGTAATACCCTCTGGTACAGTAGGGGTTAAGGGAGGATAGGCTGGTTTGGCCACAATGCCTGGTACTGGAGGGTACATTTATAGTAATACCCTCTGGTACAGTAGGGGTTAAGGGAGGATAGGCTGGTTTGGCCACAATGCCTGGTACTGGAGGGTACATTTATAGTAATACCCTCTGGTACAGTAGGGGTTAAGGGAGGATAGGCTGGTTTGGCCACAATGCCTGGTACTGGAGGGTACATTTATAGTAATACCCTCTGGTACAGTAGGGGTTAAGGGAGGATAGGCTGGTTTGGCCACAATGCCTGGTACTGGAGGGTACATTTATAGTAATACCCTCTGGTACAGTAGGGGTTAAGGGAGGATAGGCTGGTTTGGCCACAATGCCTGGTACTGGAGGGTACATTTATAGTAATACCCTCTGGTACAGTAGGGGTTAAGGGAGGATAGGCTGGTTTGGCCACAATGCCTGGTACTGGAGGGTACATTTATAGTAATACCCTCTGGTACAGTAGGGGTTAAGGGAGGATAGGCTGGTTTGGCCACAATGCCTGGTACTGGAGGGTACATTTATAGTAATACCCTATGGTACAGTAGGGGTTAAGGGAGGATAGGCTGGTTTGGCCACAATGCCTGGTACTGGAGGGTACATTTATAGTAATACCCTCTGGTACAGTAGGGGTTAAGGGAGGATAGGCTGGTTTGGCCACAATGCCTGGTACTGGAGGGTACATTTATAGTAATACCCTCTGGTACAGTAGGGGTTAAGGGAGGATAGGCTGGTTTGGCCACAATGCCTGGTACTGGAGGGTACATTTATAGTAATACCCTCTGGTACAGTAGGGGTTAAGGGAGGATAGGCTGGTTTGGCCACAATGCCTGGTACTGGAGGGTACATTTATAGTAATACCCTCTGGTACAGTAGGGGTTAAGGGAGGATAGGCTGGTTTGGCCACAATGCCTGGTACTGGAGGGTACATTTATAGTAATACCCTCTGGTACAGTAGGGGTTAAGGGAGGATAGGCTGGTTTGGCCACAATGCCTGGTACTGGAGGGTACATTTATAGTAATACCCTCTGGTACAGTAGGGGTTAAGGGAGGATAGGCTGGTTTGGCCACAATGCCTGGTACTGGAGGGTACATTTATAGTAATACCCTCTGGTACAGTAGGGGTTAAGGGAGGATAGGCTGGTTTGGCCACAATGCCTGGTACTGGAGGGTACATTTATAGTAATACCCTCTGGTACAGTAGGGGTTAAGGGAGGATAGGCTGGTTTGGCCACAATGCCTGGTACTGGAGGGTACATTTATAGTAATACCCTCTGGTACAGTAGGGGTTAAGGGAGGATAGGCTGGTTTGGCCACAATGCCTGGTACTGGAGGGTACATTTATAGTAATACCCTCTGGTACAGTAGGGGTTAAGGGAGGATAGGCTGGTTTGGCCACAATGCCTGGTACTGGAGGGTACATTTATAGTAATACCCTCTGGTACAGTAGGGGTTAAGGGAGGATAGGCTGGTTTGGCCACAATGCCTGGTACTGGAGGGTACATTTATAGTAATACCCTCTGGTACAGTAGGGGTTAAGGGAGGATAGGCTGGTTTGGCCACAATGCCTGGTACTGGAGGGTACATTTATAGTAATACCCTCTGGTACAGTAGGGGTTAAGGGAGGATAGGCTGGTTTGGCCACAATGCCTGGTACTGGAGGGTACATTTATAGTAATACCCTCTGGTACAGTAGGGGTTAAGGGAGGATAGGCTGGTTTGGCCACAATGCCTGGTACTGGAGGGTACATTTATAGTAATACCCTCTGGTACAGTAGGGGTTAAGGGAGGATAGGCTGGTTTGGCCACAATGCCTGGTACTGGAGGGTACATTTATAGTAATACCCTCTGGTACAGTAGGGGTTAAGGGAGGATAGGCTGGTTTGGCCACAATGCCTGGTACTGGAGGGTACATTTATAGTAATACCCTCTGGTACAGTAGGGGTTAAGGGAGGATAGGCTGGTTTGGCCACAATGCCTGGTACTGGAGGGTACATTTATAGTAATACCCTCTGGTACAGTAGGGGTTAAGGGAGGATAGGCTGGTTTGGCCACAATGCCTGGTACTGGAGGGTACATTTATAGTAATACCCTCTGGTACAGTAGGGGTTAAGGGAGGATAGGCTGGTTTGGCCACAATGCCTGGTACTGGAGGGTACATTTATAGTAATACCCTCTGGTACAGTAGGGGTTAAGGGAGGATAGGCTGGTTTGGCCACAATGCCTGGTACTGGAGGGTACATTTATAGTAATACCCTCTGGTACAGTAGGGGTTAAGGGAGGATAGGCTGGTTTGGCCACAATGCCTGGTACTGGAGGGTACATTTATAGTAATACCCTCTGGTACAGTAGGGGTTAAGGGAGGATAGGCTGGTTTGGCCACAATGCCTGGTACTGGAGGGTACATTTATAGTAATACCCTCTGGTACAGTAGGGGTTAAGGGAGGATAGGCTGGTTTGGCCACAATGCCTGGTACTGGAGGGTACATTTATAGTAATACCCTCTGGTACAGTAGGGGTTAAGGGAGGATAGGCTGGTTTGGCCACAATGCCTGGTACTGGAGGGTACATTTATAGTAATACCCTCTGGTACAGTAGGGGTTAAGGGAGGATAGGCTGGTTTGGCCACAATGCCTGGTACTGGAGGGTACATTTATAGTAATACCCTCTGGTACAGTAGGGGTTAAGGGAGGATAGGCTGGTTTGGCCACAATGCCTGGTACTGGAGGGTACATTATAGTAATACCCTCTGGTACAGTAGGGGTTAAGGGAGGATAGGCTGGTTTGGCCACAATGCCTGGTACTGGAGGGTACATTTATAGTAATACCCTCTGGTACAGTAGGGGTTAAGGGAGGATAGGCTGGTTTGGCCACAATGCCTGGTACTGGAGGGTACATTTATAGTAATACCCTCTGGTACAGTAGGGGTTAAGGGAGGATAGGCTGGTTTGGCCACAATGCCTGGTACTGGAGGGTACATTTATAGTAATACCCTCTGGTACAGTAGTTTTTAAGGGAGTATAGGCTGGTATGGTCACAATGCCTGGTATTGTAGGTTACATTGATAGTAATACCCTCTGGTACAGTAGGGGTTAAGGGAGGATAGGCTGGTTTGGCCACAATGCCTGGTACTGGAGGGTACATTTATAGTAATACCCTCTGGTACAGTAGGGGTTAAGGGAGGATAGGCTGGTTTGGCCACAATGCCTGGTACTGGAGGGTACATTTATAGTAATACCCTCTGGTACAGTAGGGGTTAAGGGAGGCTGGTTTGGCCACAATGCCTGGTACTGGAGGGTACATTTATAGTAATACCCTCTGGTACAGTAGGGGTTAAGGGGGGATAGGCTGGTTTTGCCTGGTACTGGAGGGTACATTTATAGTAATACCTCTGGTCCCTCTGGTCTTTTGAGATTATATGACGTTCGTCGTATTAGCTTCGCGATTTTAAGAACTTTCACCCCATTTCTTAGTCAATATTAAGACTTTTCGTGCCATTTAAGTTTCTATTTTTCCTGGCGAGCGGTAGTGAGCCTGTAATTTTAAGTATAATAGACCTTCAGCCAGAACAATTTTTCTACCGAAAAATGTACAATTTATCTTGAAGGGGGGTATAGGGGGTGTTTATTTACAGGTTGATGGAGGTCTAGGGAGGAAACTAGAAAATAATATAATGATAAAACAATAAACCAATATACAGTATACGCGGATCTGCCCTTAACCCTTTTAGTAACGTGATGTACCTGATTGGTCGGGTTGAACATGCATGAGCTGGAGGGAGCGGTGGGCTGTAAGGCTACCCATTCATCCATTACTTATACTAGCTTTATTTTACACTGATGCTAAATTGCAAAGTTCCCATCAAGATTCATCAGTTATTTTGAGGAGTTTGTGGTGAAATATGGTGCTAATAATATATAATTGGTCTCAATATGATGTAGAGACTATAGGTTTGACTCCTGTAAGGAGATAAAGAAAACCTAATATTTAGTAGTGGCCCCGTAATCATTGACGAACATGCCTATTACATAAGGCATCCTCTTCAAACACTAATCCGCCGTAGTTTGAATCTACCGCGCAGAGCATTTAAAAACTGAGGAGCCTTCATCATGAGCGCACGCGACCTCACTCATGGCTTCAGTCATTATGAATTGGGTTCTCACTACGAAAAAACTTCGTAAAAAATAAAAACAAAAAGAAAATAAGAATAACTATCCAATAAGCTTTCCATCATTTCGTGGATGTACTTGTGTGGATTTCTGACCAGACGCTGAATCAGGCGTCATTCCTCCTTCACTGACATATCAAGTAAACCAAAATCCTTAATACATCAACGAATGGGAAGGGGACGGTCGGGAGGGCCCCAGTCGTCAATGATTACGGGGCCACTACTAAATATTAGGTTTTCTTTATCTCCTTACAGGAGTCAAACCTATAATTTATCAGTGGCCCCTCCATCATTGACGAACATGCCTGATATCTAAGACTGGAGGGGGACATTCGTAATCATATCATAACTCTAGAAAAGCAGATAATAAAAACAACCACATAGTATTCTTACTTTTTGAAAAATGTATTTAATACGGCGTAGGCCGAAAATATACAAGAAAAAGGGGGTTCAGGCAGGTGCGTGCTTCAAAGAAGCCTGCCTGACAAAAATAGGTAACCCTGAAGATTCTGAACACAGATCTGTAGTTACAAAAGGCACCCCACTCAACGAGTGGTGACAAATAATAAGTTATAAGTTTATATGTGCACATCATAAACCCCAAAATACATGTGGAGATCAATTGCTAATGAACTCCATTGAACTAATGTTAAATTGCTTTCGCAGCTAAAACTACTATAACAACACCGTTGTTTTGTACTAAACTTTGTACTAGCACAAATTCTCTCAGAGAAATTTTCATATCACATTTCAACCTTAAATTGTATCACAGCTCTCATACTCCGGCGGGGTCTAGGGTGTCCTATGTCAACTGACTGCACCCCCCCCCCCCCCCCCTTCCTTGAAAATAAACATAAGTGACTGCAGGGCCACCTAGACCCTCTGCCTTAAAGCTATACATGGTAAGGAAGGTTTGTCTAGAGCAACTGACAAGTATCTAGAGAGAAACGTATGATTAGACGCCCACAACTGTGTGGACGCAATATCTTCAACTGAAAAGTTTTTCAGGAAACGTAAAGAGGCAGCCCACTTGCGTAAATCGTGGGCCCTACCCACAACGCCGGGATTACTCTCTTTAATGACTTCTACTAGAAGAGAGGCTAATCGCCGTTTAAGTAAGCGTTTACCCGTACTCGCTACCCATAAAGCACCTTGGGGGTTATGAGGAGCTATTCTTAAATATTTGGTTAGAGCTTGCACTGGACATAAATTATGATGCACCTTTCCCCTTTTTAACGCCGGCACCGTGAATTCAGAAAACACGTGTGCACTATGCTCATTCTTGGCTACAAACGCCGGGGAGGGTGCAATGGAAATTGAATCATTAAGTCTACCAAACCTAAGACAATTAGGTGTGTTGCTCATCGCCGCCAGCTCAGACACTCTGTTTCCGGTGGCCAAAGCCAAAAGGAAAACTGCCTTCTTTAAGATTAAAGCAAAGTCTGCAGTGTTTTGATACAGACGAGAATGAAGTAAAGACAAAGCTTTGTCCAGAGACCAAGTAGGCATGAGCTGACGGGGAGGTGGGCGGAGTTTAAAACATGTCATAAATCCTGTTTCCTCCGCCACCGGTATGGATAGACCTGTAAGGTCGAAAAAGGGCACTCTAATCGCAGTTAAGTGATTCTTCAAAGTCACCACAGATAAACGTTTCTGCTCAAACAGATAGTTCAAGTAATTAAAAACCAATGCCACTGAGGGTACAGTTTGTTCCGTTCTAACAATCCAAGAAGTAAAAGCTTTCCAATGAGATTGATATTGTCGCTTAGTAGACTGAGTATATTGATTGAGCAATTTATTGGTCACATCCCTACCGTATGGTGCTAGCCACTTGGCCTCCTGAATGTCCATAATGCAAAAGTCAGCGAGGTCTCTAGGTTGCCAATCGTGTCTAAGTGGAAGTACCCGACCGGGAGCGATACCGGGTCCGGGCACCACATTATTAACTGCTGGCACCACACCTGCGCTGGCCACAGGGGCGCGATTAGCGAGACTAAGCCTCGATAAACTCGTAGTTTGTTCACTACGTGGCACATTAGTGACGCATCTGGCGGCGGAAACAGATAGATGGAGCTCCATCTGTTCCAGTCTGTCACTAGGGCGTCTGGCCCCCCTGCCGGCGTTATCGTCCGGCGGGTGAGGTATAGAGGGAGCTTGTGAGTCTCCTCGGACGCAAAAAGATCCACTTGTGGATGGGAGAGCTCCGCAATCATTAGGTCGAAAATGGGTTGCTTGAGCTCCCATTCTACTGTCGTGCTCTGTCTCCGGGACAGAGCGTCTGCCCAGACGTTCGCTACGCCTGGGAGATAAGATGCGTGAAGATAAATATCTAGACTGGTGGCTAGAACAAAAATCTCTTCCGACACGAGTAGCAACTTCCTTGACCTCATTGACCCTTGTTTCTGAATACAGTGAACTGCATTCAGATTGTCCATTCTGAAGGCCACTGACTTGCCCCGTAACGCCGGGCCGTGAGCCTGAAAGAAATACAATGGGACTAGTAACTCTTTGACATTTATGTGAGAGATTTCTAAGTGGGACCAAAGTCCCTGACCCTGGTGCCCCTGATTTGACTGAAATCCCCACCCTATGGTGCCTGACGCATCCGTGTCTACCCATACGGTTGGAGGAGGAGAGGTCCATGACATGATTGAGTGCAATGTTTCCCTCTTCGCCCAGACCGCTAGTAAGGTGTGGATTAATTTTGGTATGGGCCATAATTTTCCCGCCGGTAAGAGTGGGAAATATTTGTTGCCCTCCAATATTAATCGTTTTACTTCAACCGGCCCAACTTGACAGTTAGCTGAATCCAGTTGAGAGAGCCGACCAGAGACTCCCAGCCTCTTCGTGTCGTAGTCAGACTGTGAAGAAACCTGAACAGTTTCCTGCGAAACCTGTTGCGATTGTCCACACTCTGACTCAGAGTGAGAGCGGCGGTGTCCCAGACCAGCCCTATCCACTGAATTACTCTTGAGGGAACAAGGTTTGACTTTACCAGATTTACCTTGAAGCCTAGAGTTTTGACATGATTTAAAATGATATTGACATGTTTTATGCATAATTGTTGTGTCTCTGCCACCACCAGCCAGTCGTCTAGATACCACAACACTCTGATTCCCTGTTTTAACAATGGCATCAGGGCTTGCCGGACTAGTTTCGTGAATAATCGAGGTGCTAGGTTCAATCCGAAACGGCATCCTCTGAAAAACAAAATTTTGGTGCCTGATCCTAAAGGCCAGAAAACCTTTGAAATCTTTTGTTGACCGACACGTGCCAATAGGCGTCTGTCAGGTCTAGGGAACACATCCACCCACCCGGCGGAAGTGTTAGCCTGATTTGATGAACTGTTAACATTCTGAAAGACTCGTTGTAAATGTGAAGATTCAGATACGACAGGTCTACGGACCGGCCTCATCTGAACACTGTCCCGTTTGGGAACCAAAAACAGTTTTGACGTGAATACAGGGTAATCTGGGGGTACCGGGATGATGACATTCTTGGCAATGATCTCATGGACCAGCAACTCCACCTCTAATGAAAACACAATTTGCCGTTGTCGGCTGACGTAAGCGAGGTCGCCGGAGCCACTGCCAAGTGATGCCTTTGCGTGCCACCATCCGTGCCCAGGTTTTTAACGGCCATGCTTGGTGACACGTTCGGAACGACCCAGTTAGCAGACAAGGGTTCGCCGGCTGTACTTCCCTCGGTTCCTCCGGCACTGGGAGTGAGAAAGACTTTAGTTTTTTGATGGTGGGTTTGGTGGTGTTGGACGCTTCGCCGGCTGGCTGGTGTGGGCCGAAGACTGGCCCTGCCCCGGCTTATACTGGCCGCGTCCCCTCTGTCCTGAAAACCCTCTCTGTCTATGCCTGAACTGACCCAGGGGGGATTGGGAGGACTTAGGCGGAAGAAACGGCTTAGAACACCCTGGCTGAGCTTTAGTAGGAGGCTTAGGTTTGGGGAAGTTAAATGCGGGTTTCTTAGCCTGTGCGGGACTGTGCTTCACGGCCTGTGCCATGTTAAACACTGTTCGCCATACATCAGGGGACATTAAAGAAGGTGTAAGTACTGGGGGACATTACCACCTGGTTAGCAATGCGATCAGGCAGCTTGCGAACTAATGACATTCTAAGATCCTGTCGTGCTCGCACCGCCTCAAGTAAGGCTGTGCGTATGTTACTAAGGATTGAATTGACTACTGAAGAATCAGACGCCGGGATAATTCAACTGATCTTCGAGCATCCGCGTCTGCGATTGCCTGAGTAGACCTGAGTAAAGACTTAGCCACCTGTTGAGAAACTATGTACTGTGAAAACAGGCGGAAAGCTTTTCCCCTTAGCCTAAATTCTCTGTCTAGGTGAGAAGGGGTAGGGGTAATGAATGGTTCCTTTAGTTCACAAAGATTAATCTTAGGGGCAGCTAAAAAGGAAAATAAAGCTGACGGAACTCCGCCGGCAGAACCTACCGGCATTGAGAACCATGAATGTGTATCCTGAGGGATCTGGTGGGAAGATTTAGAAGTGAAGTGGTTGCAAAGTTTTGAGCCTCTACCTCCCAATCCACCCAAGGTCCTGGTCCTAACTGTCCCACCTTCAACACTGGATTAGCTGTCTCGTCTGTGACGGTCTGTAAATCTAGTTCAGGAGTAATGGCCAACAGAGCCTTAATATCATTAAACCCATCCAGCTTAGACCAGTCTGAAAAAAGTTTTGAAGCTGAGGCAGGGGGTTAAAGCAGGCTTAGATGCATAAACAAAATAATCCTGATGATAATAATAGGTATAGCCTTGATATTCACGTCCAAAACATTACCCAAGGCATCCAATGCCCTTAATTTCTTAGACTTATTTCCCTGGATAAACCACTCACGTGGTACCGGGAGTTCCCCTGACAAGGTAGGCTGGGCAAGCTCTGGCTTAGAGGGGTTCAAAGGGACCCATGACTCGTCTGGCCCATAAAGCAGGGGCATAGCTACCTTTCTAAGAGGCGCTTTGTCTAGAGGGGGTGGATTAACATCCGTAATGACCCTGACATTTGACGTAGTGAATGCCGCCGTAGCTGGCTTAGAGCTCCCTGCCGGTGACAGAGTAGGAGGGTTAGGAATCTTAGATAAATCGTATGACGATATCAGAGGCCGTACCGCAGAACCTGTCAAGGGAGCCCCCAAGTCCATTGTGGGGTTTTCTCGTTGTTGATTAAAGAATTTTGATAGAGCATGAGTAAGTAACCCATCAATTTCTTGTGCTGTAACAAACTGGTTAGGTGCAGAACTTTCAGGTGAATTAGTATTATCATGGGCGGCGTCCAGGCCTGAGCCTGACCCTTGTCTTTCCCTATCTGAAATTAATGACACTTCATCTTGTTCCTCCCGATCCTCCTGAGAAGACCCCGCCGAGGCAGGGGCACCTTGTTTCCAAGATAAATCAGGGATAGAGGATGGGGTCGCCGCGTCCCTGTGGACATCGGCTACTGTGTGACTCTTATGAGTCGGACGTGGATGGTCAGACCTGGCTGAGCAAACCGCCAAACACCGAGGCTCTGGCCTACGCTCTCTTGAGAGTCTGAAACATTCTCAATTATTGAATATCCTGAACTCTCCATTTCTAGGGTTAAAATATCAATAGGTAAATCTTGTTTAGGGACAGGCGCTTCACTATACTCTGAGGCTGTAACAGAAACATTGTCAGGTGTAGAGGTACGATGAGATGCACTAGACTTAGTAGAATGTCGAGAGGACTTCTTATGGGAATCCTTTTTGGAGGATTTGTGGCTACGGTGTGACCGCGAACTGGACCTAGGTTTGGAAGAATCACCACCATGGCCCCTGGGGTAAGCTTCAGTCTTGCATCTCTTACTAGCGGGGGAAGAGGCCCGACTAGAAGACCGTTGTCTGAGGGGTGACCTTGGACTCAATCTCGCCTGCGACGAGGAGGAGGCTGCAGGGAGAGTAGGCTCTCTCGGGCGTTTAAAACGTCTCCACAGACGATACAGAATCCTGGCTAGTCTCTGTCGGCTTAAAAACCCCTTACTCTAGAGGTACGTTTAGGGGGAGGGTGCTCTGACAGCAACTTATCCCAAAGTGGGACGTTGTCACATTGAAGTGACTTATGTGCGACAATGGTAGTGTAGGCCGACATTTGTTGTCTGACCTCTCTCAACGCTACCGCCGCGGTCTTGTCATTGTCACACAGGACTTTATTGGTTAATTGGGAGCAAAAAGAACAATTACGTGTAACCCAGAGACCCCTTGAAAGGTCTAGACATCTAACACACCTTATGCAAAGGGTATGTGCAAAAATTGGGATCCACGCGCAAGTAGGGGTAATGCACAGGGCAAAAACTGGGGCCACATTAGCCATGACAGAGGTGGGTGTGAGGAACTACCGCCGGGTCTGTATTGGTCCGCCGGAGCTCAGCTCTGGAAAAATAAAGAAAATTTCCAGGAATTAATGCTCATAAGGTTAACCCCAGTGTTCGCATACAAGTGTTAATAACCCGCCGGGTAACGGGATGCAAAGACACAGCTAACACATCTCGCCACGCGGCTGGGTATAAAGAGGCTAAACAAGTCTTCTTAGCTAAGAAAATGAAGAATACCCTCTGATATAATGGTCCAGTATGGCACTAATAGTCTGTAGGAGGTGGTGACTGTCTTAAGATTCAATTTTGTAACAAAGCCCCCCCTCATAAAGACGCCGGCCCTTGAAATATTTTAGTAGAATAGCCCAGGGCAGGAATATACGAGATCTGATTTTTTAACGAATTGTCCCAAACGATCGTCGTAAAAATAGAAGGCGGCGATACTGAAAGTATCACCCAATTAAGGTTAATCGAAATTGAATTTGTTTATAAATTCCTTAGATCCTTTACTTAGGGGCACCCGCCGGGTGTGGAAATCGATTTGGTTAAACCTCACTGATCCTTCAAATGCCGTAAGAGTAAAGGCAGCGATACACAGAGTATCACTCACATGGATTGGTTAACTATAAGAGACCTAAGTCGTTTTATCCCACCCTGCTAAGGTGCACCCGCCGGGTGAGAAGTCTAAAAGTTAACCCCACAAGTTCCTGACCCCACTACTTTGTAAAAGATCGCCGGGGAGGAACGCCTAAACAACAGCTAGGTTTTCCCCGTGGTTTGTCCTAAACCAGGTAGAAAAACCTATAAAAAACGAGTGTTCTCACGAACGTCGTTTCTTTATATATAACTAAATATATATGTAAGGATGGGTTACAGCCATCCCGCCGGGAATTAAAAAGGAGGCCTGAAACCAGGCACCCACAGATACGCAGTCCTGGAGAGCCACAGGACACCTCCCCTCGCCGGGGACCAGCCAGTGTTAAAAACCAAGTGTGGCCTAACACTGCTCATCGGTCAGGATTTTTCACGGTGAAACCGAGAAAAACCCGCCGGAAGGCAAACCCCACCCTGAACAGACACCATCTGAACAATACGACACGAGGAGAGACACGCACGACTAACCAAGGTCACAACATAATCCGTTGTGGAATTAGCCAATACACAACTAAACCAGGAAACAAATATTAGTCCGAGGAATTAGCCAATACACAACTAAAAACCCGGATACACATGACACAGTAGGGCATATTTATAAAAATAAATAATAACACTAGACAGTGGCAAAGCTACGAGCGGCGGCTAGGCCTAGGTAGACGGCATGAAAATAGTTGAAATATAAACACCACACTGCAATATCACAACAGGAACCACCGCCAACACACCACCGAAGCGATAACTTCCCAACCCCAGGAAGACTAACACGGACCCAGAAAAAAACTTCACTAAGTGAAGAAAAATACGCTGGGAACGTCAGCAAACACACAGCTTACCTCATCAGAAGGATAAAAGGCAGAAATAATTAACGCGTAATGAAAACCGCCTGCATCACCAACTAAACCAAACTGTGAAAAGTTCACGTGTCCACAACAGGACCACGAGGGTACATCCGAAATAGATGCCCCATACATACGACCCAAAATACATTGCACTGTGGGCAACCAGCCCAGGACACTCCTGCTACGGCTATCTAACCTTACTCGATACAGCCCAGAGTAAACAAATGAGAAAAAACTCACTAGGGACGCCACGAATGCGGAACCAGCGGAGCCTGAAAGGTACGTCCGGGCAGGGTGTGCGCAGAGCAAAGAAGGAGGAATGACGCCTGATTCAGCGTCTGGTCAGAAATCCACACAAGTACATCCACGATATGATGGAAAGCTTATTGGATAGTTATTCTTATTTTCTTTTTGTTTTTATTTTTTACGAAGTTTTTTCGTAGTGAGAACCCAATTCATAATGACTGAAGCCATGAGTGAGGTCGCGTGCGCTCATGATGAAGGCTCCTCAGTTTTTAAATGCTCTGCGCGGTAGATTCAAACTACGGCGGATTAGTGTTTGAAGAGGATGCCTTATGTAATAGGCATGTTCGTCAATGATGGAGGGGCCACTGATAAATATAGCAGTTTGTGGTGAAATATGGTGCTAATAATATATAATTGGTCTCAATATGATGTAGAGACATAGCAGTTTGTGGTGAAATATGGTGCTAATAACTGTAAGTCAAGTACATTTTCAGGACTGGAGCCCTTTACGAGAACCCCAGTCCCTTGTGAATTGATGGACTACTGCTGGTATGATTAAGGGGACAGTGGTTAGTTTGTTTGGTCTATTTATTTATATATTCATATATTTGTGCTAGTTTCCTTGGTAGACCTTCACCAAGCTAAACAAAATAATGCACTCCCTAGACCCTCCTTAAGATGCACTCCCTAGACCCTCCTTAAGACATATGTGCACACTTTGTTAACGTTTACCAGGAAAATAATCGACACCTAAATGTCGGAGAAGTTGAATGTGGTTATAGTTTGGGGGTCTATTGAATGTGGTTATAGTTTGGGGGGTCTATTGAATGTGGTTATAGTTTGGGGGTCTATTGAATGTGGTTATAGTTTGGGGGATCTATTGAATGTTGTTATAGTTTGGGGGTCTATTGAATGTGGTTATAGTTTGGGGGTCTATTGAATGTGGTTATAGTTGGGGGTCTATTGAATGTGTTATATTATTGAATGTTATAGTTTGGGGGTCTATTGAATGTGGTTATAGTGTCTATTGAATGTGGTATAGTTTGGGGGTCTATTGAATGTTGTTATAGTTTGGGGTCTATTGAATGTGTTTTAGTTTGGGGGGGGTCTATTGAATGTGCTTATAGTTTGGGTGTCTATTGAATGTTGTTATATTTTGGGGGGGTCTATTGAATGTGTTATAGTTTGGGGGTTATGAATGTGTTATAGTTTGGGGGTCTATTGAATGTTGTATAGTTGGGGGGTCTATTGAATGTGTTTATAGTTTGGGGGTCTATTGAATGTTGTTATAGTTTGGGGGGTCTATTGAATGTTGTTATAGTTTGGGGGGTCTATTGAATGTGTTTATAGTTTGGGGGGTCTATTGAATGTTGTTATAGTTTGGGGGTCTATTGAATGTGGTTATAGTTTGGGGGGTCTATTGAATGTTGTTATAGTTTGGGGGGTCTATTGAATGTGTTTATAGTTTGGGGGGTCTATTGAATGTTGTTATAGTTTGGGGGGTCTATTGAATGTGTTTATAGTTTGGGGGTCTATTGAATGTTGTTATAGTTTGGGGGGTCTATTGAATGTTGTTATAGTTTGGGGGGTCTATTGAATGTGTTTATAGTTTTGGGGGTCTATTGAATGTTGTTATAGTTTGGGGGGTCTATTGAATGTTGTTATAGTTTGGGGGGTCTATTGAATGTTGTTATAGTTTGGGGGTCTATTGAATGTTGTTATAGTTTGGGGGGTCTATTGAATGTGTTTATAGTTTGGGGGGTCTATTGAATGTGTTTATAGTTTGGGGGGTCTATTGAATGTTGTTATAGTTTGGGGGGTCTATTGAATGTTGTTATAGTTTGGGGAGTCTATTGAATGTGTTTATAGTTTGGGGGGTCTATTGAATGTGTTTATAGTTTGGGGGTCTATTGAATGTGGTTATAGTTTGGGGGGTCTATTGAATGTGGTATAGTTTGGGGGGTCTATTGAATGTTTATAGTTTTGGGGGTCTATTGAATGTTGTTATAGTTTGGGGGTCTATTGAATGTTGTTATAGTTTGGGGGGTCTATTGAATGTGTTTATAGTTTGGGGGTCTATTGAATGTGGTTATAGGTTGGGGGGTCTATTGAATGTTGTTATAGTTTGGGGGGTCTATTGAATGTTGTTATAGTTTGGGGGGTCTATTGAATGTTGTTATAGTTTGGGGGGTCTATTGAATGTGTTTATAGTTTGGGGGGTCTATTGAATGTGGTTATAGTTTGGGGGTCTATTGAATGTGGTTATAGTTTGGGGAGTCTATTGAATGTGTTTATAGTTTGGGGGGTCTATTGAATGTGGTTATAGTTTGGGGAGTTTATTGAATGTGTTTATAGTTTGGGGGTCTATTGAATGTTGTTATAGTTTGGGGTCTATTGAATGTTGTTATAGTTTGGGGAGTCTATTGAATGTGTTTATAGTTTGGGGGGTCTATTGAATGTTTTATAGTTTGGGGGTCTATTGAATGTTGTTATAGTTTGGGGGTCTATTGAATGTTGTTATAGTTTGGGGGGTCTATTGAATGTTGTTATAGTTTGGGGGGTCTATTGAATGTTGTTATAGTTTGGGGGGTCTATTGAATGTTGTTATAGTTTGGGGGGTCTATTGAATGTTGTTATAGTTTGGGGGGTCTATTGAATGTTGTTATAGTTTGGGAGGTCTATTGAATGTTGTTATAGTTTGGGGGTCTATTGAATGTTGTTATAGTTTGGGGGTCTATTGAATTTTGTTATAGTTTGGGGGGTCTATTGACATGTTGTTATAGTTTGGGGGTCTATTGATTGTTGTTATGTGTGGGGGGCTTTTTGAATGTTGTTATAGTTTGGGGGGCCTATTGAATGTGGTTACGTTAGTTATGACCGGGGTTGCAGTGGTTACCCTTAGTGAGGTTTCCTAGTGAACTTTCATAGTGAGGGCTGTTGTTGCTGAGGGGTATGCTGTCTCCTCCATTAATCTCTCCCCATACTCTCCAGCTTTGTCTTGCTTTTGCAAGAGAGACTGGAGAGTGTGGGATGCCAGTAGATTCAGTGTCTCAAAGATGAAAATTTGGCCTTGATAGATCTAGCTATGGCGGAGAAGAAGTGTGAGGCATACCAGAAATGTTTCCCAGGGATCCCGTGAAGCCCC